>MU748107.1:98125-120381 GCA_026770625.1 Nicotiana glauca | reverse complement strand
GGGGGGGGGGGGGGGGGGGGTTAGGGTCTGAAAAACTGTATTTTGTGTATGTGTAAATGAGTGAAGAAAGGGTATTTTTATAGTGCTCAATGCCATGTGCTGGAAAAATCCCTTTTGGAAATATTCCCTAACAGCCTGGAAAAGGCATATTGCAAAAAATAGGTGGCGGGCCCTCTCTTTTCTCGCAAAATGGGGTTTATAATATTTGGAGGGACAACTCGTTCCTTTTGGGAACTGGTTTTGCATTTGAAAAGTCGCCACCTAATGATTAAAGTGTATTAGGACACTAATAGAGATTCAACTCTAAGTTGTTTGAATAACCAGAGATCGGGTAGGGCTTGAAAGTATCCCAAGGGGAAGGTGTTAGGCACCCCTCAAGATTCACTAGTGTAGTTCCCGGTCAGATAATTATTGTAAATTTGGGATACAATTAACATATAAGCAGATAAGAGGAGATTTTAATACATAATGGTTTGGATGTAGACAAAGTTTGAAAGAATAATTAAAAGAGCTGATTTTCAAATAAGGAATTACAATGATAAACAATAAAGGAAAGGGGGTCATAAGTTTATTAAAAATATGGATCACCCCACACAATGTCCGGTAATCACTCCTCAATGAGGGGATACACGTGACATTATCACGTGGTCATCATATCCATATCTACCATTCCCACCCCGTTAAGGTATTAAAGCACAGATTGGTCTCGATTACCTATTGCATGCCACTACCCGTCCCATTCCTATAAGTCTCGGAGGCACCTAGGACTACTAATTCTAAAAGGGAAAGATATTAGGCTTATTTGAAGTTTCAAAGGTAAAAATTCTAAGGCGACGTACAAAACATATAAAGGCTGCACATTAGAGGGGAAACACATTAACATATAAGGTGCAAGTATATCTCCTCCAAACACAAACGATACAATAACATGTCTTAAACAAATGAATAAGGTATGATTCAAAATATACTTGAGGGAAGAGGATATTGTTGTATTGTAGCAGGTCTGGCTTATTACACGACTCAATTAGGAAATAGAATTGGGCCTACCTACTGATTGCAACGCTTAAACAAATAACAGAGGCGAGTTAAGTTGTATTTATATTGCCTAAGGTTTGCCTAAGTGTTTGGAAGGAGTTCTATAGGCATGATATCTGCTTAGTTTAGAAAGTGGTGAGACAATAAAACTCAGAAATGAATTCTTTGAAATCTCATAGGCCAGCCTACTAAAGCTTGTTCATGAAGGGAATTAGATTATTAAAAAAAGAGGTTCAGAATGGGCAAAATTAAATTAGACTCGTTACAGATTTTGCAGGTAATAGTATCTACTATTACCGATTTTAATCCCTAGGAGCATGATATCTAACATTGACTATGAATGAAGCGAATCAGATTTATTTAAAAGTCCCTATAGGCATGATTTTTATGCATTGTTGATTTTAGATCCTAACATTGCATGTGAGTAGAAATGAACAAGATTATACTTATGGACCCTTATAGGCATGATTTTTATATGTTATTGATTTCAGCATGCTACTGTGTTATGATCAATTGGGCCCTAAAACATGATATCTAAACGGTGAATTTTAGATGATCCCTATAGGCAGGTTATCTAGATATGAAGTTGAACAAGAAGTCCTATAGACATAGTTTCTAAATGCAATTTACAGCATTAAAATACCCTATAGTCATTGTTTCTAGATATAGTTTGAATATGCAGAGATTCAAAATAGTCCTATAGGCATGGTTTTCTAAATGTAGTTTGAACATGTAGAAATTTAAAGTGAACCTATAGGCCTAGTTTCTTCCCTTGGCATACATAAATACCCAACCTTTTTCATTAGCCAATCCCAAGCGTTTATTACAAATTATTACAAACCAGGAATATTAAATTACATCAAAATTCATAAAAATACAACTAGAGGAGGCCCGATTCTTGGTTCCTCCCTGAGCTATGGAATAACTGCCTTAAGATGTCATTGCTTCAAAGTCTTTCTCAAACATGAGTGTGTGAGAGTTCCCTAAGATCCTCAATAGGACCACGGGCAGTTCTCTCACCCAAATTATATTACCAGAATAGGGACAAGTGCAGTGTGGAAATTCCAGCCCTCATGTGTCCAAGTTTAGAAGGAGCTCATGGGTCCCAAGGCAAGGCTCACATGAGAGAGGGATGGGCAAAACTTAAGTTTAAGAAGAGAGTGAAAGTGCAGAAACAAAGTTCTAAGAGCTGAGGGAATAAAGGAAAGGGAAAAGAGTGATGGGAGACAACCACTAATACTTTAAAGAGTTGATAATTTCACACAAAATGGGTAGGGGATTGGGAATCCATTGCAGGAACCTATATACTTAGGCATAAGTCAATTCTGGGCATGTACAACAATAGGGCTGCTGTCATGCTTCTAAATCAACTAGAAACACACAACATAAAAAAGTTAACATGGAGGTTATGATCCTAGGAGGACCCAGTTTGAGTCATGTTCAGCAATATTTGATGCTGCCATGCCCCAAACAAACCATAAGCATCAAACACATTGGGACGCATAATGCATTGACTCAGAACAGGAGAAAAGAAACTACAACATGCTAAATAAAGTTACTGAAATAGATACAAGCTGTAGGTAGACAAAAATGCAAGGACATTAAGTAAATATGTTGTTGTTGATGCTGAAAACTTAATTAGAACATACCAGTTCAAAGAAGCAAAATATAGTAAAGAATGAGAGCAGGACTTTGAAATATAGCTTTTGCTTTCAGCCAGCTAAACAAGCCACAGTACAAGTTGTAAAGCAAGTGAGACTATTTTGAGTGTAAGTGTGAGTTTAGAATTGAAAGTGTTATGCCTTGTGTTCGTGTGTTGAAAGAGAAGAGGTACAGGGTATTTATAGTTTTTTGGAAACGAGTAAGTAAGAGGTAATAAGCCACAAAAATGGAAATAGTCATGATTCAGAATCAATTATACAAGTGATTTCCCTTAATTAAGGGGTCACTTGTTTAACTGGCAGTGACAGGTCCAAAAAAAGGAAAACAATCAATTGAAAAGTAGGCTGACAGTTTCCATAGAAGAAGTGCTAAAATAACGATTAGGCTACTTGAGTCTAGGTACAGAGATATTCCAATTTTGGAAAAGGATTCAGTAAGGCAAAACTGGAAAAAAAATCAATTAAACTTAATAAGCAAGTGAAATCACGTAGGAAAAGTTTAAACTTAGTTATGAGTTTGAAAATTAGTTAGGGAAAGAGACTCAGCATATAAATAGGATGCATAACATTATACCTACGAGGCCTAGTCTGTTGGTAAGGGGAAATAGCACACATAGTAGCACAAAAATTCAGTAGATAGTAACATTCGAAGCATGATAGCCTGGTAGGTCATGTCACATTAAATCAGTAGCAAAGAAACATAAAATATCAAAGCATGTGAAGATCTCACAGTAGCAAGTGAAGAATACCCCTTTTGAGAATTAGGGTTTCGAACATACTTGAGTTTTAGAGATGATAGAAAACCAGAGTTAGAAGAATCATACAAAGGAGCAAAATGGGTTTTAAAATAGGGAACTTCAAATTGAGTCATGCATTTAAACGAACAGCCTCAGACACAAAACCATAAGATTTTCAACAATAGAAGAGTTTTAAAAGAGGATAAACACACAGATAAAACTCAGGCAGACAAACATTCATTTAATAAATAGTTGAAAATAAATTAGGTATTTTAACATAAAAACTCAGGCAGAAGGATAATACGAGCAAACACAACAAAACATATCAAAAAATCAAAGAAAGGTTTCAAAATAACTTAACAGAAACCTTAATCGAAAAGATAAGGAGTTTCGCAAGCAGAGCTTTAAAGAAACTTTGAGAAAAATGCTTAGAATTTCAAAGCACACATAGATCTGAAGAAAATCTACATAGAAATCGAAAGGACCTTAAAGGCTGGTATTTCAGAAGAACCCCAAGTGATGAGAAAGGCTTTGAAAACTATCGATCTAAGTAGGGGAGTCAAGAGTCGGACTAGAACTGCCATGACTGGCTGGAGAAAGGTCAAAAATGATCAGAGAACAGCCATAAACTGAAATCGACCAAGGTCTAGACCAAGCTCTAGTCTTGAAACCATAATAATCGAACACGTATAAGCCATGAGAGGTGGATATAGGTCTTCGATGACCTTGGAAGACATAGCTTTGGGAGATATTAGGGTTGGAGTTTGATGGCGGCGACTAGGGTTTGACGGAGTCTCAGAGAGAATTGAGGGAGAAGGGAATTCAAGGGCGTCTGAAATGAAATAATGGGTAGGGTTTTTGGATTGTTAGATTAAAAAAGGAAAAGATTTATGAGGGCCATTAATTTAGATTAAAAAAGGAAAAGAATTATGAGGGACATTGATTTTTTAGATCAACGGCCGGGATTTAGTTGGTCTTTGGGTCGGATAGGCGGACCTAGGATTTGGGTCGGGTATTTTGATTCGAAATTGGGCTGGGATTGGGGTTGATTTGGTTATAATTGAAATACAAATGAGGCTATCATTTAAATAGCCAATTTTCGCTTTTTAATTTGTAAAAAATAGTCTGTAATTTCTGAAAATAATTTAAAAATACTAAAATGATTTAGAATACATAATTAGCAATTTAAAAATATAGGATCCAATTTTATGCATATAAAACATAATTAAATCTTAAAAAGGCTAATATTATAATTATATGCAATTTTGCTTTAAAAATACAAAATGTAATTGAAAGAATATATAAAAATTACCTTAGCCATATTTTGGCATAACGATAGAAATCAAATAAATGAATCATCACAAAGTAATAAATTTGGAAATTATTATTGGATTTTTATGGATAAAATAGGGCAATAAATTGATTTAAAAATATTTTAAAAATTAAGAAAAATCTAATAAAACATTTGTACCTACTTATATATGCATGCATATGCTATTTTGAAAGTATTTTATATATTAAAAATATATAGGGAAAAATTGGGTATCTGTCCCTCTTTAGCCGGGAAGGATGTAAGAGTTGTCGAGTAAAGATATGATGGCCCATTTTGACTGAACGAGATGGTTCAACGGAGTTTAGGCCATTCCATGGCTTCAGAGCTGCCTATATATCCTCAGTTTTACAGGAATCAGGCCCGATGTAGTTCAGAATCCATCGGCGGAGTATGCCGATGGAGACTTTTCAAGAGCGGACGCGATATTTGGGACGAGGATGGTTAAGGTTTGACATTGTTGCGGGACTAGAGCGGTATAAATCCTGTCGAGATGGATGTTGCTCACCGAGTTACCTGTAAATAAGCAATACAAGCATATATTGTGCGTAAATTTAAACGTGATGCAATTTCCCGTCGAACAAAGAGGATTATCTTCGGCCAGTTAGAATGACGTCCTTAGATCATGATGTACCAGGACATGAAGTGTATAATAAAGGATTCATAGGTCATGAAATGATGCTTTCAGGATATGAGGATGACGCCTCCGAACCATGATGCCTTTGAATAATGATATGCAAAAGATTAAATGGGTCCTCAAACCATGACATGACATTCTCGGGTTATGAAAATGGTGCCTCCAAATAATGACGCCTTTAGATAATTTGGCGATATTTTAGCCCATGAGATGCGGTATTTGGCAATCTTTTACCCTATGAAGAATGTAGATAAGGTGGCAATCTTTCAGCCGTGCAAAAATGTAAACAAGGTGGCGATCTTTCAGCCGTGCAAAATGTAAATAAGGTGGCGATCTTTCAGGTGTGTAGAAAGTAAATACGGTGGCAATCTTTTAGCCGTGCAGAATGTAAATAAGGTGGCGATGTTTCAGCCATGTAGAATGTAAATGAGGTGTCGATCTTTCAGCCATGCAGAATATAAATAAGGTGGCGTACTTTCAGCCGTTCAAAAATGTAAATAAGGTGGCGATCTTTCAGCCATACAGAATGTAAATAAGGTGGCAATTTTTCATCCATGCAGAATGCAGATGGCGACAATGTTTAGCCTCAGAAGGCAAAATGGTATCCTTATGCAATGTAAAAATGCAGATAGAGACAACGTTTAGTCTCGGAAAGCAGAATGGTAGCCTTATGCAATGTAAAAATGTAGATAGAAACATCGTTTAGTCTTGGAAGGCCGAATGGTAGCCTTATACAAGAAAAAAGAGGGCAAATGGTGATTATAGAGCTTTCTTAGCTGATAGAAGATTGCGGTATCGTGACTACTGGGGATATTGGTACACACGGAATATACCTGGAGTGCGTGGATAGCAAATGTTGGTAAGTGCGATAGTTTTGAGAATTGTATTTCTGATCAATGTTTGTCTTGTGAGTGTATAGCATGCCTGATGCTTTCGTAATCACAGTGCCTGCATTCAAATAAAAATCGTGAGTTTTATAGAGGGGAGAGGTTAGTTCGCATCCCTACTGGCTCTACTTGACCTGTTCGACTTTGATCTAGTGATACTGTATGTATCATTGGGGTAGCGTTGCTAAACAAAGCGATTTCACTAGTAAACATGCATGAATTTGTAAAAAAATGACATAAGTATACAATTAAGAAACAACTTTTAGATGAACCGACGACTGTGACATGGCTTAAGATGTTGCGACCTCTCTTGCTACGGAATTTTGAGGGTCCTCCTCAAAATTCTGCCCTAATTTCCAATTGTGGGGGAAAATAAAATTTTATTGAATTGTGACCGAACCCATAGGGCTCCCTACGTATCCCCTCTTAAAGAATCAGGTCAGACGTAGTTCAATTTACATCATATAAGGAAATTATAAAGATTACAAATAGTAGCCTTGACTACATCTGAATTAATCGGCTTTGGCCAGACTTCTCCGTCCATTTCTGCAAGTATGAGGGCTCCTTCTATCAAGACCCTAATGAAACATGTATAGGACTTTCCAGTTGGGAGATAACTTCCCTTTGGCTTCATCTTGATGCGGGAAAATATTCTTCAACACCAACTGCCTCGGTGTGAACTGTCTTGGCCCGACTCTTTTGTTGAAGGCTCTAGAAATTCTGTTATGATAAAGTTGTCCATGGCAAACTATATTCATTCTCTTTCCATCTATACGAGCTAGTTCCTCGTACCAACTCTTCATCCATTCTGCATCTCTGAGCTCAGCTTCCTGTATGACTTTTAAGGACACAACTTCTGTAACATAAACAAGCATATTGTCACGACCCAAAATCTAACCATGGTCGTGATGGCACCTATCGTGTTACAAGGCAAGCCTATTCCCAAAAATATTAATACTAAATCGATTAAAAAAATTAATAAAATATTTTCAACATTTAAATTTCTCGCACTAAATCAACTCTGAATATAATCAATATAAAATACAGAAACGAGTCCCAAACATCGGGTTGTCACTAAGCCATGAGCGTCTAAAACTATGAACAGAGATATATAAACTGTCTAACTGACCAAAGAAGAAATGATAAAAGGAGTAACAAGGTCCTGCGGACACCAACAGCTACCTTGCAATCTCCACTGATAGCCAGCCTGAACTCAACGATCGCCACGCTCTAACTCACCTGGATCTGCACATAAAGTGCAGGGTGTAGTTTGAGTACAACCACCTCAGTAGTAACAGAAATAACTAAGGAACTGAGCCGTAGTGATGAGCTGAGCAAAACAATCCAATTATTTTATTTTCACAATTTACAATAAACATGAATAAACAGGTAAATTCCATAACTCAGTAAATGCCATAAAGAAGTTTAACAGATAAATGCAGCAACATCAAAAGTAAATGCAACCTCACAACAATGTCGCTCCATCACTTAGCATTCGCACTCAGAACTCAACACTCAACACTCAACACTCAACACTCTGCGCTAACTGGGGGTGTGTACAGACTTCGGAGGGGCTCCCAAAGCCAAAGCGCTAAGCATGGACAACTCACGTGCCATCATATCAATACCTGGATCCGCACGATCAACTCACATGCTATGTGGACAACTCACGCGCTATGGTATCAATACCTGGACCCGCACAGTCAACTCACATGCTACGCGGACAACTCACGCGCTATGGTATTAATATCCTCACAACCAAGCCATCATGTCAATACCTAGATCCGCACGGTCAACTCACATGCTACGCGGACAAATCACGCGCTATGGTATCTATACCTGGACCCGCACGGTCAACTCACGTGCTATGCAGACAAATCACGCGCTATGGTATTAATATCCTCACAACCAGGCCATCGTCTTTACTCAATCATGTACCTCACGAGCCTCACCACCATCAACAAATAAGGGAACACAACCCACATCAAGTATCGCAGCATATTAGAAAAAAATAGAGACTGAGGTAAACATGTATAATAATTTCTATGATTGATTACAAACAACGTGAGATTGAATAAAGCCTAAGCATGATCTCTAACATGAAGGCAAACAAGTTTAACAACAAGTAAACACATAAGCACAGATAATAGCCATTAGGCCTCATAGCCTCATGGGACGGACCAAGTCTCAATCCTTCGCAGTGCACACCCACACGCCTGTCACCTAGTGTAGGTATCACCACCAAACAATCACATGATATCAATTTCTCCAGGTTTATACCCTCAAAGCCAGAGTTAAAACTATTACTTATCTCAACCGCATAAAATCCTACTCCGGAATTCCTTCGTCTCTCGACTTGGTATCTAAAAGCTTTGAATCTAGCCATAATTATATTAATACCATAAATATGTGCTAAATAATCAAATTCCACATTAAAAACTATAAAATATGCCAAAAATCCGAAATCGGCCAAAACCCGCCCCTCGGGCCCACGTCTCGGAATCAGTCAAAAATGGAAAAATAATAATCCTTGTCCTCTCCCGAGTCTTACCATATAAAATTTGTCAAACTCAGACTCCGTTTGGTCCCTTAAATCCTCACTTAATCCAAAACTCAAACCCTAACTCCCTCAATTTCACTTTTAAATCATCAATCAAATCCCAAAAAACGAAAATAAATTTATGAACTATAATCAAAATTGAGTAGAGAAAACTTACTCCAATCCATATGGTAATTATTGCCTAAAAAATTTCCCAAATTCGAGCTCCCTAACTCAAAATATGATCGAATGAGCAAACCCTAATTTTATGTATTTTTTTACTAGCTATTCCGCCTTGTTTCTCATGCCAAAAAATCCCAAAACTTGTATTATATGCCTCCAATGGATTCCTTATGAAATTCTAGTCAAGTTAGGCTTTTGAATCACTCAATTTGACCTTATAATGAATGAGATATGTAGGTTTTAATATTTGCAAATAGTGCATATTTTTAAATACGTTGCTAGTGGCAATTTCGTAATTAAACTGAAAAATCTGGCAACCTAATTCTTAGTAAAATCACCATAAAATCCTCATACGATGTCGAAATTTGACGATTCATTTTGCTACGGGTCCGTAATTACTATATGGATCTAATGCTTCAATAAAAAAATGAAATCGGAGCTCATTTGTTCTATATGATATCATTTATGCTTGAAGAAACAGCATCGCAATATAAGAAAAACGAGCGCAACACACCCAAACTTCTCTAAAACTCGCCGAGGCCCTAGGGACTTCGACCAATATTTTCCACAAGTCACATATCACTACCCGAACTTACTCGAACCTCCGAAACACCCAAAACAACACCAAAAGACCAAATCAACCTCGAATTCAAGCCTAAGAACTTCTAAACTTTCAACTTTCGCCACTTCAAGCCTAATTCTACCACAGACCTCCAAATTACATTCTGGACACACTCCTAAGTATAAAATCACCCAACGAAGCTAATCGAATCATAAAAATTCAAATCCAAATTCGTTTACTCATAAGTCAACTTACAGTTGACTTTTTTATCTTAGCTTTCCAACTAAGAGAACAAGTGATCATTTCACTCCAAAACTACTATAAAACCCAAACCTACCAACTTGATATTACTCAACACAGCTGAACAACACTTAAAGAAGCAGAAATTGCGATAACGGGGCTATAACTCTCATAACGACTAACCGGGTCGTTACATCCTCCCCTTCTTAAACAAACGTTCGTCCTCGAACGAGTCTAAAATCATACCTGGAGTCTCAAATAGGTGAAACTTTCAGCAATATCTTCCAGTTACATTCAAATCATATGAACTCATCTCACAGTCAGATCATTCTCATCACGTATCCATCCAGCTACCATTTCCACTAACAGGGACACTACCGGAAGTATAGGTCCACAAGCACGCGCTCACACAATCAAAATTTAAGTGCTCATTCTACAGTCAAAACCTGGCCTCAAGTCCTCCAGATTGGCCCAACATTAACACACAAAAACTATATCTCACACCTCATCCAGGGAACCACAATTTATCGATGCACAACTGATATCGAGCTTTCATGCATGCATACGAATGCGTGGAAGGAATTCAAAGAGTTACACTTCAGGATGAATCAATACCGCACGATAAGAAATTAAGAAGGTGAACTTTTCCTAAAGGTTCTTCAGTCTCTCGAAGATAAGTATAGATGTCTCTGTACCGATCTGCAAGACTCTACTAAACCCGCTCATGACTCGTGAGACTTATGTAACCTAGGCTCTAATACCAACTTGTCACGACCCAAAATTTAACCATGGTCATGATGGCGCCTATCGTGTTACAAGGCAAGCCTATTCCCAGAAATATTACTACTAAATCGATTAAAAAATTAATAAAATATTTTCAATATTTAAATTTCTCACACTAAATCAACTCTGAATATAATCAATATAAAATACGGAAACGAGTCCCAAACATCGGGTTGTCACTAAGTCATAAGCGTCTAAAACTATGAACTGAGATATATATACTGTCTAACTGACCAAAGAAGAAATGATAAAAGGAGTAACAAGGTCCTGCTGACACAAGCAGCTACCTTGCAATCTCTACAGATAGCCGGCCTAAATTCAACGATCGCCGCGCTCTAACTCACCTGGATCAGAACATAAAGTATAGGGTGTAGTATGAGTACAACCACCTCAGTCGTAACAAAAATCACTAAGGAACTGAGCAGTAGTGATGAGCTTAGCAAAACAATCCAATTATTTTATTTTCACAATTTACAATAAACACGAATAAACAGGTAAATTCCATAACTCAGCAAATGCCATAAAGAAGTATAACAGATAAATACAGCAACATCAAAAGTAAATGCAACCTCACAGCAATGTCACTCCATCACTCAGCATTTGCACTAAGCACTCCACACTCAACACTCAACACTCAACACTCAATAGTCTGCGCTCACTGGGTGTATATACAGACTCCGGAGGGGCTCCCAAAGCCCAAGCGCTAAGCATGGACAGCTCACGTGCCATCATATCAATACCTGGATCCGCACGGTCAACTCACGCGCTATGGTATAAATACCTAGACCCGCACGGTCAACTCACATGCTACGCGGACAACTTACACGCTATGGTATTAATATCCTCACAACCAAGCCATCATATCAATACCTAGATCTGCACGGTCAACTCATATGCTACGCGGATAACTCACGCGCTATGGTATTAATACCTGGACCCGTACGGTCAACTCACGTGCTACGCGAACAACTCACGCGCTATGGTATTAATATCCTCACAACCAGGGCATCGTCCTTACTCAATCATGTACCTCACTAGCCTCACCATCATCAACAAATAAGGGAACACAGCCCACATCAAGTATAGCCGCATATTAGAAAAAAATAGAGACTGAGGTAAACATGTATAATAATTTCTATGATTGATTACAAATAACGCAAGAACGAATAAAGCCTAAGCATGATCTCTAACATAAAGGCAAACAAGTCTAACAACAAGTAAACACATAAGCACAGATAATAGCCATTAGGCCTCATAGCCTCACAGGACGGACCAAGTCTCAATCCCTCGCAGTGCACACCCACACGCCCGTCACCTAGCATGGGTATAACCACCAAACAATCACTTGATATCAATTTCTCCGGGTTTATACCCTCAAAGCCAGAGTTGAAACTATTACTTACCTCAACCGCATAAAATCCAACTTCGAGATGCCCTCGTCTCTCGACTCGGTATCCAAAAGCTCTTAATCTAGCTAAAATTATATTAATACCATAAATATGTGCTAAAGAATTTAATTCCACAATAAAAACTACAAAATATGCCAAAAATCCGAAATCGGCCAAAACCCGGCCCCCGAGCCCATATCTCAGAATCAGTCAAAAATGGCAGAATAGTAATCCTCGTCTTCTCCCGAGTCTAACCATATAAAATTTGTCAAAATCGGACTCTGTTTGGTCCCTTAAATCCTCATTTAAAACTCTCCAAAACTCAAACCCTAACTCCCTCAATTTCACTTTGAAATCATCAATCAAATCCCGAAAAACGAAAATAGATTCATGAAATATAATCAAAACCGAGTAGAAAAAACTTACTCCAATCCATATGGTAAATATCGCCTCAAGAATCTCCCAAATTTGAGCTCCCCAACTCAAAATATGATCAAATGAGCAAACCCTAATTTTATTTATTTTTCTACTAGCTATTCTGCCTTATTTCTCGTGCCAAAAAATCCCGAAACTTGTAGTGGATTCCTTATGAAATTCTAGTCAAGTTAGGCTTTTGAATCACTCAATTTGACCTTATAATGAATGAGATATGTAGGTTTTAATATTTGCAAATAGTGCATATTTTTAAATACGTTGCTAGTGGCAATTTCGTATTTAAACTGAAAAATCTGGCAACCTAATTCTTAGTAAACTAACCATAAAATCCTCATACGATGTCGAAATTCGACGATTCATTTTGCTACGGGTCCGTAATTACTATATGGATCTAATGCTTTAATAAAAAATGAAATCGGAGCTCATTTGTTCTATATGATATCATTTGTGTTTGAAGAAACGACATCGCAATATAAGAAAAACGAGCGCATTACACCCAAACTTCTCTGAAACTCGCCGAGGCCCTAGGGACTTCGACCAATATTTTCCACAAGTCACATATCACTACCCGAACTTACTCGAACCTCCGGAACACCCAAAACAACACCAAAAGACCAAATCAACCTCGAATTCAAGTCTAAGAACTTCTAAACTTTCAACTTTCGCTACTTCAAGCCTAATTCTACCACAGACCTCGAAATTATATTCTGGACACACTCCTAAGTATAAAATCACCCAACGAAGCTAATCGAATCATAAAAATCCAAATCCGAATTCGTTTGCTCATAAGTCAACTTACGGTTTACTTTTCTAACGTAGCTTTCCAACTAAGAGAACAAGTAATCATTTCACTCCAAAACTACTACGAACCCAAACCTACCAACTTGATATAACTAAACACAACTGAACAACACTTAAAGAAGTAGAAATTGTGAAAACGGGGCTATAACTCTCAGAACGACTGACCGGGTCGTTACATCCTGCCCATCTTAAACAAATGTTCCTCCTCGAACGAGTCTAAAATCATACCTGGAGTCTCAAATAGGTGAAACCTTCAGCAATACCTTCCAGTTACATTCAAATCATATGAACTCATCTTGCGGTCAGATCATACTCATCACGTATCCATTCTGCCACCATTTCCACTAATAGGGACACTACCGTAAATATAGGTCCATAAGCATGCGCTCACACAATCAACATCTAAGTACTCATTCTGCAGTCAAAACCTGGACTCAAGTCCTCTAGACTGGCCCAACATCAACACACAACCACATCTCACACCTCATCCAGGAAATCACAATTCATCGATGCACAACTGATATCGAGCTTTCATATACGCATACGAATGCGTGGAAGGAATTCAAAGAGTTACACTTCAGGATGAATCAATACCGCATGATAAGAATTTAAGAAGGTGAACTTTTCCTAAAGGTTCTGCAGTCTCTCGAAGATAAGTACAGACGTCTCTGTACCGATCTGCAAGACTCTACTAAACCCGCTCATGACTCGTGAGACCTATGTAACCTAGGCTCTAATACCAACTTGTCATGACCCAAAATTTAACCATGGTCATGATGGTGCCTATCATGTTACAAGGCAAGCCTATTCCAAAAAATATTACTACTAAATCAATTAAAAAATTAATAAAATATTTTCAATATTTAAATTTCTCACACTAAATCAACTCTGAATATAATCAATATAAAATACAGAAACGAGTCCCAAACATCGGGTTGTCACTAAGTCATGAGCGTCTAAAACTATGAACTGAGATATATAAACTATCTAACCGACCAAAGAAGAAATGATAAAAGGAGTAACAAGGCTCTGCGGACACTAGCAGCTACCTTGCAATCTCCACATATAGCCGGCCAGAACTCAACAATCGTCGCGCTCTAACTCACCTGGATCTGCATATAAAGTGCAGGGTGTAGTATGAGTACAACCACCTCAGTTGTAATAGAAATAACTAAGGAACTGAGCAGTAGTGATGAGCTGAGCAAAACAATCCAATTATTTTATTTTCACAATTTACAACAAACATGAATAAACAGGTAAATTCCATGACTCAGTAAATGCCATAAAGAAGTTTAATAGATAAATGCAGCAACATCAAAAGTAAATGCAACCTCACAGCAATGTCGCTCCATCACTCAGCATTCGCACTCAGAACTCCACACTCAACACTCAACACTCTGAGCTCACTGAGGGCATGTACAGACTCTGGAGGGGCTCCCAAAGCCCAAGCGCTAATCACGGACAACTCATGGCCATCATATCAATACATAGATCCACACGGTCAACTAACGTGCTATGCGGACAACTCACGCGGTATGGTATCAATACCTGGACCCGCACGGTCAACTCACATGATATGCGGACAACTCACGCGCTATGGTATTAATATCCTCACAACCAAGTCATCATATCAATACCTAGATCCGCACGGTCAACTCACATGCTACGCGGACAACTCACGCGCTATGGAATCAATACCTGGACCCGCACATTCAACTCACGTGCTATGCGAACAACTCACACGCTATGGTATTAATATCCTCAAAACCAGGCCGTCGTCCTTACTCAATCATGTACCTCACTAGCCTCACCATTATCAACAAATAATGGAACACATCCCACATCAAGTATCGCAGCATATTAGAAAAAAATAGAGACTGAGGTAAACGTGTATAATAATTTCTATGATTGATTACAAATAATGTGAGAATGAATAAAGCCTAAGAATGATCTCTAACATGAAGTCAAACAAGTTTAACAACAAGTAGACACATAAGCACAGATAATAGCCATTAGGCCTTAGAGCCTCACGGGACGGACCAAGCCTCAATCCCTCATAGTGAACACCCACATGCCCGTCACCTAGCGTGGTTATCACCACCAAACAATCACATGATATCAATTTCTCCGGGTTTATACCCTCAAAGCCAGAGTTAAAACTATTACTTACCTCAACTGCATAAAATCCTACTCCGGGATGCCTCGTCTCTCGACTCCGTATCCAAAGCTCTGAATCTAGCCATAATTATATTACTACCATAAATATGTGCTAAAGAATTGAATTCCACAATAAAAACTACAAAATATGCCAAAAATCCGAAATCGGCCAAAACCCGGCCCCCGGGCCCACATCTCGTAATCAATCAAAAATGGCAGAATAATAATCCTCGTCTTCTCCCAATTCTAACCATATAAAATTTGTCAAAATCGGACTCCTTTTGGTCCCTTAGATTCTCACTTAAAACTCTCCAAAACTCAAACCCTAACTCCCTCAATTTCACTTTAATCAAATCTCAAAAAAACGAAAATAGATTCATGAAATATAATCAAAACCGAGTAGAGAAATATTGCCTCAAAAATCTCCCAAATTCGAGCTCCCCAACTCAAAATATGATCGAATGAGCAAACCCTAATTTTATATATTTTTCTACTAGATTTTCTGTCTTGTTTCTCGTGCTAAAAATCCCGAAACTTATATTTTATGCCTCCAATGGATTCTTTATGAAATTCTAGTCAAGTTAGGCTTTTGAATCACTCAATTTGACCTTATAATGAACAAGATATGTATGTTTAATATTTGCAAATAGTGCATATTTTTAAATACGCTGCTAGTGGCAATTTTGTAATTAAACTGAAAAATTTGGCAACCTAATTCTTAGTAAAATGACCATAAAATCCTTATACGATGTTCAAATTCGACGATTCTTTTTGCTACGGGTCCGTAATTACTATACAGATCTAATGCTTCAATAAAAAATGAAATCAGAGCTCATTTGTTCAATATGATATCATTTATGCTTGAAGAAACGACATCGCAATATAAGAAAAATGAGCGCAACACACCCAAACTTCTCTGAAACTCGCCGAGGCTCTAGAGACTTCAACCAATATTTTCCACAAGTCACATATCACTACCCGAACTTACTCGAACCTCCGGAACACCCAAAACAACACCAAAAGACCAAATCAACCTCGAATTCAAGCCTAAGAATTTCTAAACTTCCAACTTTCACCAGTTCAAGCCTAATTCTACCACAGACCTCTAAATTACATTTTGGACACACTCCTAATTATAAAATCACCCAACAAAGCTAATTGAATCATAGAAATCCAAATCCGAATTTGTTTACTCATAAGTCAACTTACGGTTGACTTTTCTAACTTAGCTTTCTAACTAAGAGAACAAGTGATCATTTCACTTCAAAACTACTACTAACCCAAACCTACCAACTTGATATAACTCAACACAGCTGAACAACAATTAAAGAAGTAGAAATTGCAAAAAATAGGGCTATAACTCTCAAAACGACTGACCGGGTTGTTACACATATAGGCGGTTGCCCTAGTTGATGTGCGGACTGTGGTGCGATACGCCAATAGAGCAAATTATCATTTTCTGTGCCGTTACTTATGTTTCTCTATCATCTTTCTCAATATCTTCTTGATGTTCTTGTTGGCGGCTTCTACAGCTCCATTCATCTGAGGCCTGTAGTTTGTAGAATTCTTGTGTCTAATCTTGAAGGTTTCACACATGGCTCTCATCAAGTCATTGTTGAGATTGGAACCATTATCAGTAATGATTGACTCTAGGATCCCGAATCGACAAACAATGCAATCGCGGACAAAGTCAGCCATGACTTTCTTAGTCACTGCTCTGTAAGATGCTGCTTCGACCCATTTGGTGAAGAAGTCAATTGCCACTAGGATGAATTTGTGCCCATTGGAAGCGGCAGGCTCGATTGGTCCAATAACATCCATTCCCCAAGTGGCAAAAGGCCATGGTGATCTCGTTGCATTAAGCTCATTTGGAGGTACCTTTATCATGTCTGCATGTATCTGACAGCGGTGGCATTTTCGGACATACTGGATGTAGTCCAACTCCATAGTAATCCAAAAGTAACCAGCTCGGAGTATCTTCTTTGCTACAACAAAACCGTTCATATATTGATAGCATGTCCCAGCGTGGATTTCCTCTTGTAGCTTGGATACTTCCTTTGCATCAACACACCTCAACAATCCCAAATCAGGAGTCCTCCTATATTGGATTCCTCCCTCGTGGAAGAATTTATTGGATAACCTTCAAAGTGTGCACATCTGAATAGGATTTGCAAGTTCTGGGTACTCTCCTTTTGTCGAATATTCCTTGATATCCTGAAACTAAGGCTTTCCATCTGCTTCTCCTTTGACATGGGCACATTAGGCTGGCTGATCGTGAATCTTCACTGGAATGGGATCGATGAAATTCTTATCCGTATGGTGTATCATGAATAACATGGTAGCCAAAGCATTGGTGAACTCATTTTGGATTTTGGGAACATCTCGGAACTCTATCTTTGTGAACCTCTTTCTTAATTCTTGTACATGATGCAGATACGGGAGTATCTTAGAGTTTTGGCTGCCCATTCTTCTCGTACCTGATGTATGAATAAGTCTGAATCTACGATTACCAGTAACTCTTGAATGTTCATGTCAATGGCCATCTTGAGCCCTAGGATGCAGGCTTCATATTCGGCCATGTTGGTGGTGTAGGGGAATCTGAGTTTGGCAGACACCGGATAATGTTGACCGGTTTTTGATACTAGAAGTGCTGCTATGCCAACTCCTTTGAAATTTGCTACTCTATCGAAAAATATTCTCCAACTGTCATAGGATTCTGCAATGTCTTCTCCTATGAATGATACCTCTTCATCGGCAAAATATGTTTTCAAAGGTTCATATCCTCCATCCACGTGGTTTTCAGCAAGGTGGTCTGCCAATGCTTGTCCATTGATCGGCTTCTGAGTTACGTACACAATATTGAATTCATTCTGTAGGATTTGCCACTTGGCTAGTTTGCCAGTGGGCATGGGCTTCTGAAAGATGTACTTTAAAGGATCCATCCTCGATATGAGATATGTGGTATAGGAACAAAATTAATGCCTCATCTTCTGGGCTAACCAAGTCAAAGCACATCAGGTGCATTCCAAAAGAGAATACAGAGCTTTGTACGAAGTGAACTTCTTGGTGAGTAGTAAATGGCTTGTTCTTTTCTTCCTATTTCATCATGCTACCCCAAATCGCAACCGAAGGATCCATCTAGTACTGCGATGTAGAGTAATAATGGTCTACTTGGCTTGGGCGGGACCAAGACTGGTGGTGTTGGTAGGTATTCATTGATTCCTTCGAAGGCCTTCTGGAAATCATCGGTCCACTTGGTACCGATGTCCTTTTTCAACATCTTAAAGATTAGCTCACAGATAATTGTAGACTGTGCTATGAACCGACTGATGTAGTTAAGCCTTCCCAAGAAACTCATCACATCTTTCTTGTTCTTTGGCGGTGGCAATTCCTAAATGGCTTTGGCCTTTGATGGATCCAGTTCTATTCCTCGGCAGATCACAATAAACCCAAATAACTTTCTGGTAGGAACCCAAAATGCATACTTTGCAGGATTCAGTTTCAGGTTGTACCTTCGCAATCTGTTGAAGAACTTCCTCAAATCTTCCATATGATAATGTATTTCTTGGACTTGATGATGACATTATCCACATATACCTCAATCTCCTTGCATATCATATCATGGAAAATGGTAGTCATGGCCCTCATGTAGGTGGCCCTTGCATTCTTAAGGCCAAACGACTCATCTTCTAGCAGTACATTCCTCACGATGTAATGAAATCCGTTTTCCCAGCATGTTCTTCATTCATCTAAATTTGATGATAACTAGCGAAACAATCCATAAATTATTGCAACTCATGCTTGGCGCAATTGTCGATCAGGATGTGTATGTTTGGTAAAAGGAAGTCGTCTTTCAAACTGGCCCTGTTGAGATCTCGGTAGTGACATAGACTTTGACCTTCCCGTACTTCTTTGTCACTGGCACAATGTTAGCTAACCATGTCGGGTATTCTACTACCCTGAGAACCTTGGATTTCACCTGCTTGGTGACTTATTCCTTGATTTTTAAACTCATATCAGGCTTGAACTTTCTGAGCTTTTGCTTTACCGGCGGACATGTTGGATCGGTTGGCAGTTTATGATCCACAATAGATGTAGTCAGACCAGTCATGTCATCTTATGACTAGGCGAATATGTCCTCATATTCCTTGAGAAATTCCGTGTATTCCTTTCTTTTATACGACGACAAGTGAATGCCGATTCCTGTTTCCTTGACATTTTCTACATCTCACAGGTTAAGAATCTCAGTTTCGTGCAATTTGGACATAGGTCTATTTTCAAAGTTCTCGACTTCTTTGACAATCTCCTCAGCTATGTTATCTTCCTCTGAATCTATGTCCGTTTGTTGCGTTGTCTCATTGCATGTCACAGTCATTGATTCGTCAAGATAAGTAATAGTAATACTGTATATGTACAGTAACGAGAGAAAATAATAAGAGTGTTGATTTATAAGAAAAATCGAAATGCTTCGATAAATTCCATAACTATTTTGAATATTAAAGATCTTATTGCGGAAACCAAAAATGCGAAAGGAAAAATTAACTAGTAAAAATAAAAGATAGTGCATGATGCTTGTTCAGACTTGCTACCCCGAGGCTTGACGGGCTCTGGTGATTCTGATGGTCCAGTTGTTGAGGTATGCTCCTCTACTTACGCCTTGTATGGAAGCACCTTCCTCACCCTCCTTCTCGAACACAACACATCAATTCATGTCATCGTCTTCTAAGAATAGATTCTTCACTGCAGCAAGTGCCTCCTTCTCGTCTGTCCCATAAATAATGTCGGCATGTTGGAAAGTCTGCTCCAAAAATGGTATTGGTTGTTCCAGTGGGTAGTAAGGACTGCGCCATGGTGGTGACCAGTTGTTGAATTCTTCCCAGGTATACTCACATCCCAGACCAAAAGTGGTGCCATATTTCTGGAGTTTTATAGGCTTAGTGATTCCTTGGAGGTTCTTGCCAAGCCCCTTGCCAAGTTCGTATCGGCTCCATTTCAATATACTCTCAATCTTGTTGTCCCAATATTTATATTTGTCAACAGCATTGACTCACTCAATGTGGTGATAGGTCTCCCCACCTAACTTTCTTCTGCCTCCGATTGCTAGAACGGTATGCACAAGATTTGTTTGGATTAACCCACTGAGAAGGGTTCTCAAGAGTTGCAGCAGGGATGGGGGTGACATAACCAGAAGCTTTGAGTCTTTCGTACAACTGGTCAATAAGTTCAGCAATAGCTGTATATTGTTTCAGAGGCGTTCTATCAAAGTTTGGTTGAGGTCTAGGGAAGTTTTGGCATACAGAAAGGGATTGATAGTTGCCTGGTGGAGCATTGTAGGCTTGGTAAACATGTGCGGGTTGGGAATATCTGGGTGAAGTAGGCTGATATGTGGGAGGTAGAAGTGATTGATAAGTGGGTGATGGAGTTTAGTAAGAGGGTGAGGGTGCTTGGTAGCTTGGAGTAGGCTGGTAGGTTTGGTATTTGATGGAAGATTTGGTTCTCTGTGCCACCATTACTGCTCCTACGTCCCTTTTCTTGGACACACCACCTGACTGTATGGCCTTATTTGTAGCTTGCAAGGCCTCGAAGTTTGTAACCGTACCGCTTTTGATGCCCTTTTTAATCCTTTCTCCCAGCTTGATAATTTCAGAAAATTTATAGCCCTCAATCATCATCAGCCTTTCTTAATACTGTGGGTCTTGAGCCCGGACAAAGAATTTATTCATTTGTTCTTCCTATTGTGTAGGTCTAACCTTAGTAGCTTTGGACCTCCAGCGAGTAGCATACTCGCAAAATGTTTCTGTGGGCTTCTTCTTTAGATTTTAAATATAGAACACATCCGATGCAATCTCCGTGTTGAACCTAAACCTGTCCGTAAAGTCAGACGCCATGACTACCCAGTTCGACCACTTCTTCAAGATCTTGGCTGATGTACTAGGACATAGCATCTCCTGTCAAGCTCCTCATAAAAAGCTTCATGCAGATTTTCTCGTCTTTTCCTACTCCAACCAGCTTGTCACAGTACGTTATCAAATGGACCTTTGGATCCCCTTTACAATCAAACATCTCGAACTTTGGAGGTTCGTACCCCTCGGCCAGTTCGACATCGGGCTGTATGCAAAGATCTTCATAGTTCAACCTTTCAATTCCCTTACTTCCTTCAATGCCTTGAATTCGGCTAGTCAATTTCTTAAGTTCTTCGGCCAGGTTATGATGAGCAAGTATTTATCATCGAACTCGGGTGTGCTTGAGTTAGGTTGGGTGGAGTGTGGCATAGTCTCCACGTAGATGGGGGTATTATGGTGGGTGTTGTTGATACCCAATTTTTTTCTATTTATTTTTATACTCAAAATACTTTCAAAATAGCATGTATATGCATATATAAGCATCCACAAAGGTTTTGGTATTTTTCCACATTTTTTCAAGGATTTTAAAACCAATTTATGGCCTATTTTGCACTATGAAATCCAATAATTATTCCCAAAACTTGTCATTTTGGTGAATAATTTATTTTATTCTCACATTTACACAAAAATATAATTTACATGATTTTTACATGATTTTACAAGTCCGTTTGGTATTGTTAAATTAAAACTGCATGAAATTGCAATTTTAGCCTATTTCTCAATGTAATAGCATTTGTAATCAAAAAATCATTTCTAATATTTTTAAATTAGTATTTATGCACTGTTTATTAATTTAGTATTTCAATTTGATTTTCGAACATCATTTACTATTTTATAAAAATCAATTGGGGAAAATTGACTATTTAAATTGTAGCCCTTTTAATTTTAATCTTAGCCCAATTCCAGTCACAATCTAACCCCAATTACACTACCCAATTTCATAAATTACCCAACCCATACCCTATTAAGTAACCCGCC
>MU748107.1:68483-95122 GCA_026770625.1 Nicotiana glauca | reverse complement strand
ATTTTACGTTTTCTTTCCAAAAAGCATTTACGTCTTTTCTCTCTTTCCTTTCAAAACTTTCAACTTATTTGTATTCCCTATGTGCAAACCTTGTTTTTTTTACTCTTACTCTTCTTAAAGTCACAACTAAGCAAGGCCGGGAACCACACTAGTGAATCTTGAGTGGTGCCTAACACCTTCCCCTCGAGATAATCTCAAGCCCTTACCCGAACTCTGGTTTTCCTTCGAATCCTTTCTTTTCTCTAAAAAGTGTCCTAATGCACTATAATCACTAGGTGGCAACTTTTCAAATTCCATACCCGGTTCCTCCAAAGGGAACGAGAGTTATTTTGTCAATAATGTCGTAAACCCGATTCCACCCCTTTAGGGGAGTGAAAAAGGGGGCGTCGACAGGTGTGGCAGTGGCAGTGGTCAATTATGGAGTTCTGGAGTTTTGGGATGAGCAACGGGGCTTTGTTTGAGGTATGGTAGGTGTTGCAGTGGTGGTGAAGAGCGGGATGAATCAGTTGCTTTGGGATGTTCTACGGAGGTGTAGGGTTCTAAGCATTTAGGAAATTGATATCTGGAGTAGTAAGGGAAAATGACAAATTTGCTAGATTCCGAACCTGATCAAGTTCTTCTTGGAATTTCAATAGCTTTTGTTCGAGTTGGGATGCATTTTCTTTGGAAACCTGACTAACATGACAATGAGTAACCTCTACCCGTTCAGTTGAGTTCTCCTTTCTGGCATTGTTCAAATCTTCCATCTTCCATTTGTTCTTGTTTTTGACAGGACTACGAGGAGGAGTGGGTGGAGGGCCCCTGGGTTTCGTGGAATAATATGATGTTTCCAGAGTGCATGAACTAACCTTTGGGAAGGGGAAATAAACAAAAAGTAAAAAAAAAGTAATAAGTTAGTGAGGATTATAAAAAGCGTTGTGACATTTATACACATAGTGAAGAATGTAAACCGCGTGCTAATTTTGGGACCTCTTTGTGCCTGAGGTAGGCCTAGCGACAAATTGATCTGGAGAACTTAGAATGCTAATATCTTATTTTATTGATAAAAAGTAGACGAATCCAAAATCGACACTATATAATAGGAAATAAAAGTCGCTAGTGGCCATTGGCCTTATTACATTTCATAAAAAGAAGAAAACTCCTATCTATTTGGTCCTAGAAGGACCTTCCCTAGGTTGAATGCTCTTGTTGATCAAATCCTCCAGTTCACATAGGTTCATCAGTAAAAATGCCTTCGCCAGGTGTTCCCCTTCGTTTCCTTCATCGTTCTTGAAGTTAGTGACTCTTTTCCTCACTTTTCCTTCCAATTCCAGCAGCCTGTATTCCAGATATTTGAACTTTTTGCTAGCTTTGGCTCCCTCTCTTTCCACTCATTGATTTCGTCATTTTATGGAAGACACCTCTACCAGTCTACCAAGAGTGCGCATACCAAAACTAGGGACCTCGTGCCTCATTTTCTGCAAAACAAAAGGGTTAGACCCTACCCCCACCATACTTGGCCATTTAATATCAACAATTGGCATAAAAGCATTTAGTTCTCCAAATAAATGCACAGAACATGATGATGTCTGTTTGGGTTTTAGGGAAACCTAGTGGACTTTGGACAAGGCTATCTTAAAGAGTCATTATGCGGACAACATAACTGATTCGGCTAGGCTTGACCATGATGCATGCACAGTTTAGACTGGTACCCTTGAGCGGACAACTCAAGGGGGAAAGGCACTGAACCGTCGACTACACCATTGATCGACTGGTTTTACTACAAATATGCCTTTTTCGGATTTAGGGGTGATAATATCGGAAGAGCGCAATCACTTATTATAAGCATTGCTATGGTATTTGTTTGGAACAAGTGGAATATAATTTTGATCATAATTATTCAATAATTAAAAACATGTTGTCAAGTATTTGCACGTTAAGGAAGCAGTAAATACAACAATTTCATAATAAAATAGCAGTAAGGAAAAAAAACAAAAAGAGAAGTCAGATTTGCAATTGAAGAAAACAGATTGAATGCTTACAGGAATTAAACAAGTAATTACACATAAAGAAGCATAAATTCACAATGATAGTGTGAAATGGTAAACGCCTAAATATCCTCAACGGAGTCACCATGCTGTCGCGCCCTCTGTTTTTATTTTTTGCGAAATCGGGTTTATGACATTTACATGGACAACTCGTTCCTTTTGGGAACTGGGCTTGCATTTGAAGAGTCGCCACCTAATGATTAAAGTGCATTAGGACACCAATAGAGATTAAACTCAAATTTGTTTGAATAACCAGACATTAGGTAAGGGCTTCAAATTATCCCAATGGAAAGGTGTTAGGCACCCTCAGGATCCACTAGTGAGGTTCCCGGCAAGATAGTAATTATGAATTTGGCGTACAATTAACATATAAGCAGATAAGGCTCGGATAAGAGGGGATTTCAATACATAATGGTTCGAAAGTAGGCAAAGTTTGAAAGAATAATTAAAAGAGCTGATTTTTAAATAAGGAATTACAATGCTAAAGAATAAAGGAAGGGGATCTTAGTTTTATTAAAAATATGGATCACCCCACACAATGTCTGGTAATCACTCCTCAATGAGGAGATACACGTAACATTATCATGTGGTCATCATATCCATATCTACACTTCCCACCCTGTTAAGGTATTAAAGCGCAGATTGGTATCGATTACCTATTGCATGCTATTACCCATCCCATCCTATCAGTCCTGAAGGCACTTAGGACTACTAATCCTAAAAGGGAGGGATATTAAGCTTATTTGAAGTTTTAAAGGTAAAAATTCCAAGGCAACATACAAAACATATAAAGACTGCACATTATAGGGGAAACACATAAACATATACGGCTCAAGTATACCTCCTCCAAACACAAATGATCCAATAACATGACTTAAACAAATGAATAAGGTCTCATTCAAAATATACTTGAGGAAAGAGGAGATTGTTGTATTGCAGCTTGCCTGGCTTATTACATGACTCAGTTAGGAAATAGAATTGGGCTTACCGACTGATTGTAACTCTTAAACAAATAATAGAGGTGAGTTCAGTTGTATTTATATTTCCTAAGGTTTGCCTAAGTGTTTAGACGAGGTCATATAGGCATGATATCTAGTTAGTTCAGAAAGTGGTGAGACAATAGAACTAAAAATGAATTGTTTGAAATGTCACAGGCCAGCCTATTAAAGCTTGTTCAACAAGGGAATTAGAATATTAAAAAAAGAGGTTCAGAATGGGCAAAATTAAATTAGACTCGTTATAGATTTTGCAGGTAATAGTATCTACTATTACCGATTTTAATCCCTAGGAGCATGATATCTAACATTGACTATGAATGAAGCAAATCAGATTTATTTAAGAGTCCCTGTAGGCATGATTTTTATGCATTGCCGATTTTAGATCCTAACATTGCATGTGAGTAGAAATGAACAAGATTATACTTATGGACCCCTATAGGCATGATTTCTATATGTTACTGATTTCAGCATGCTACTGTGTTATGATCAGTTTGGCCCTAAAACGTGATATCTAAATGGTGACAAATGTGCAAAATTTTAGATGATCCCTATAGGCAGGTTATCTAGATATGAAGTTGAGCAAGAAGTCCTATAGACATGGTTTCTCAATGCAATTTACAACCTTAAAATATCCTATAGGCAAGGTTTCTAAATATAGTTTGAATATTCAGAAATTCAAAATAGTCCTATAGGCATGGTTTCTAAATGTAGTCTAAACATGCAGAAATTTAAAGTGGACCTATAGGCATGGTTTCTAACCTTGGCATGCATAAATACCCAACCATTTTCACTAGCCAGCCCCAAACGTTTATTATAAATTATTACAAACCAGGAATATTAAATTACATTAAAATTCATAAAAATACAACTAGAGGAGTCCCGATTCTTGGTTCCTCCATGAGATATGGAATAACTGCCTTAAGATGCCATTGCTTCAATGCCTTTCTCAAACTTTAGTGTGGCAGAGTTCAATAAAAGCCTCAATAGGACCCCGGGCAGTGGTCACACCCAAATTATATTACCAAAATAGGGACAAGTGCAGTGTGGAAATGCCAGCCCTCATGTATCCAAGTTCAGAGGGAGCTCATGGGTCCCAAAGCAAAGCTCAAAGGAGGGGGGCAAAACTTAAGTTTAAGAAGAGAGTGAAAGTGCATAAACAAAGTTCTAAGAGCTGAGGGAATAAATGAGAGGGAAAATAGTGATGGGAGACTTTAAAAGAGTTTATAATTTCACACCAAAGGGGCAGGGGATTGGGAATCCATTGTAGAGAGCCTATATACTTAGGCATAATTCAATTCTGGGAATATACATCAAGAGGGGTGTTGTCATACATGTAAATCAACCAGAAACACGCAACATATAAAGGTAACAGGGAGGTTATGATCCTAGGAGGACCCAGTTTAAGTCATGTTCAGCAATCTTCGATGATGTCATGCCCCAAACAAACCATAAGTATCAAACACATTGGGGTAGGGATTTAGGATTCCTAATGTATTGATTCAGAACAGGATAAAAGAAATTACAACATGCTAAATAAAGGTACTGAAATAGATATAAGCAGTAGGTAGACAAGAATGCAAGGACATTAAGTAAACATGTTGTTGATGCTGAAACCTTAATTAGAACATACCAGTTCAAAGAAGCAAAATGAAGTAAAGAAGGGTAGAAGGACTTTGAAATATAGCTTTGACTTTTAGCCTACTAAACATGCCACGGTACAAGTAGTAAAGCAAGAGAGAGTGTTTTGAGTGTAAGTGTGTGTTCAGAATTGAAAGTGTTATGCATTGTGTTCGTGTGTTGAAAGGGAAGAAGTACATGGCATTTATAGTTTTTTGAAAACGACTAAGAAAGATGTAATAAGCCACAAATATGGAAACAATTATGATTCAAAATCAATTATACAAATGATTGCCCTTAATTAAGGGGTCACTTGTTTAACGGGCAGTGACAGGTTCAAAAATAAGGAAAACAATCAATTGAAAAACATGCTGACAGTTGCCATAGAAGAAGTAGTTAAATAACAAGTAGGAAATTTGAGTCTAGGTACAAAGATATTCTAATTTTGGAAAAGGATTCAGTAAGGCAAAACAGGAAAAGTAATCAATTAAACTTAATAGGCAAGTGAAATCAGAATCTCAAGAAGGAAATGTTTAAACTTAGTCACGAATTTGAAAATTAGTCAGGGAAGGAGACTCAGCATATAAATAGGGTGCATAATATTATACATGTGAGGCCTAGTCTGTTGGCAAGGGGAAATAGCACACAGAGTAGCATAAAAATTCAGTAGATAGCAACATTCGAAGCATGATAGCCTAGTAGGTCATGTCATATTGAATTAGTGGCAAAGATCAACAACCGGGATTTAGTGGGTCTTTGGGTTGGGTAAGCGGACCTAGGATTTGGTCATGTATTTTTATTTGAAATTAGACCGGGATTGAGTTTTGATTTGGTTATAATTGAAATACAAATGGGGCAATCATTTAAATAGCAAGTTTGCACTTTCTAATTTGTAAAAAAATAGTAGGTAAGTTCTGAAAATAATTTTAAAATGCTAAAATGATTTAGAATACATAATTAGCAATTTTAAAAATACAGGATCCAATTTTATGCATATAAAACATAATTAAATCTTAAAAGGGAAAATATTTCTATTATATGTAATTTAGCTTTAAAAATACAAAATATAATTGAAAAAATATATAAAAATTACCTTAGCCATATTTTGGAATAAATATAGAAATCAAATAAATGAATCATAAAAAATTAATAATTTTGGAAATTATTATTGGATTTTTATGGATAAAATAGGACAATAATATGATTTACAAATCTTTTAAAAATTAAGAAAAAAATAATAAAACATTTGGACCTACTTATATATGCATGCATATACTATTTTGAAAGTATTTCGTATATTAAAAATATATGGGAAAAATTGGATATTAACAACTGGGACAACTGGTTGTCCCGTTATTGGTCCAGCATTTTGTACTAACCAAATAAAGACAACTGCTCTCTATTCTAGTTAAATCAATCCCTAGGAAACAGGGAATTGGAATTAGGATAGATTTAGGTTTTTCTTCAAAGTCTAAGATCTGGATTTCAGAAAAATATGTGGGGATTTTGAGAAAATTAATAGTGGATTTAGAAAGAGGAGAGGACGGGGGTTGCATGGTACTAATTTGGGGAAGTTTGGGGCATTGCCACCGCCATGGGGCGATTTTCGACGGGGAAATAAGGCGGAGAAGATGGGGAAATTTTAGGGCGGCTGGTCTCTAGGTTATGGTTAGAGAAATGAGAGAGGAAGATCGAAGTGAAGAATGAATTTAGGGCTTTGGGGGGCTGCCTTCAGACAGTTATAAGGGTTTGATGCAATCAGTTCCGAGCCGTTGGATCACAAGGATCCAACGGCTGTGATCAAAACACAGTAAAACGGGGTCATTTTGGTCATTAAGGAAAAACAAACCGGGTATAGGAGGTGGGCTGGGTTTGGACGGGTTATCATTTTGGGTTAATTAATTGGGGCCAATTTAAGGATTGTCCCAACTTTGAAAAAACAAGACCAAATATTTTTCTATTTTCTATTGTTTTCTTTTTCTTTCCTTAATTATTTAAAATCCTAAATTAATTTAAGTTGTAAAATTAAACAAATTATCAAATTATAATATTTACAAAATTAGTTGATCATAATTTAAGTAAGAGAAAATTACTAAATTAACATTAAAGGCTAAAATGTAAAAATGAAAGATATTTTTGTGATTTTCATTATAATAAAGCAATCAGTTGACTAATTAATCCAAAAATAAGAACACAGAATCTAAATGCAATGCAGGATAGTTTTGACATTTGCTCATGATTTTTAAAAAAAATAAACGTACACAAAAATGCAAACAATTAACAAAAATCTTATAAAATTTCAAACAATTTGGGAAAATTCTATTTTCTTAATTTGTAGGAGTATTTCACATAGGTCAAAAATTACGTGCTCGCAGCTGCCCCTCTTTGCTCAGAAACATGAAGAGTTTTCAGGCGAAGATAAAGTGGGGGGGTACGAGTAATATTTACCCGTTTGGATACTCCGTGGGAAGCATTTTTTGAAATATCTGACCTAATCCTACCTCCGAGGTTTCCTACATATCCTTGGATATAAAGGAATCAGGTCTGTGTAGTTCTGGAAGTTTTGGCAGCTGGGACTACCGGAAAGCTGTGATTTCACTGTTGTTGCTGCTGCTATTGCTTACTGAAATCTTTATTACACCAAGACAAAATGAAAAGAAGATAGGAAAAACTATGATCAATGAGTATCATGAATCCTATCTATATATCTTCAAACTTGATATTGAAACTTCTGTAGTTCTGCCATGTATCTTGAACCATTGACTCGCACTTTCGAAGTGAGCTTCTCGAATTGTATTCTGAAATGAATTCCCTTGCTTTTCAGGTGGGCGCCTAATGACATAACTTGAAATGTACTCCCTTGTTTTCATGTGGGCGCCTGATTGCTAAACTTGAAATGAATTCCCTTATTTTCCACGTGGGCGCCTGATGCCAAAACTTGAAATGAATTCCCTTGTTTTCTAGGTGGGCGTCTGATTGTCAAAACTTGAAATGTATTCTCTTGTTTTCCATATGGGCGCCTGATTGCCAAAACTTAAAATGCATTCCCTTGTTTTCCAGGTGGGCGCCTGATGCCTCAACTTGAAATGCATTCCCTTGTTTTCAAGGTGGGCGCCTGATGCAAAAACTTGAAATGTATTCCCATGTTATCCAGCCGGGCGCCTGATTTCTAAAAATTGAAATGAAATCCCTTGATTTCCAGGTGAGCGCTTGATGCCAAAACTTGAAATGAATTCCCTTGTTTTCTAAGTGGGCGCCTGATGCTAAAACTTGAAATGTATTCCCTTATTTTCCAGGTGGACGCCTGATGTCAAAACTTAAAATGAATTCCTTTGTTTTCAAGGTGGGCGTCAGATTTCTAAAACTAGAAATGTATTCCTTTATTTTTCAGGTGGGCGCCTGATGCCAAAACTTGAAATGCATTCCCTTGTTTCCAGGTGGGTGCCTGATGCCAAAACTTGAAAATTATTACTTTGTTTTCCAGGTGGACGACTGATTTCCAAAACATTAAATGAATTCTCTTGTTTTCCAGGTGGACGCTTGATGCCAAAACTTGAAATGTATTCCCTTGTTTTCCAGGTGGGCGACTAATTTCCAAAACATAAAATGTATTCCTTTATTTTCCAGGTAGGACCTGATGCCAAAACTTGAAATGAATTCCCTTATTTTCTAGGTGGCGCCTGATTGCCAAAACTTGAAATATATTCCCTTGTTTTCTAGGTGGGCACATGATGCCAAAACTTGAAATATATTCCCTTGTTTTCTAGGTGGGCGCCTGATTGCCAAAACTTGAAATGTATTCCCTTATTTTCCAGGTAAGCGCCTAATTACCAAAACTTGAAATGAATTCCCTTGTTTTCCAGGTGGGCACCTGATTGCCAAAACTTTAAATGTATTCCCTTGTTATCTAGGTGGGCGCCTGCCATTACAACAAAACTGACAAAACAAAAGAAACTTTTTACCCCAGTTTGGTACTGGGAACATTTGTAAGTGCTAATCGAATCATGTTACCCAAAATAGCTCTAAGAATTTAAAAGTTAAATCCCATTATCTAGGAGGGCTCTAAAAATTTAAAATTTAAAATCATTTTAAGAGAAAGAAACTTCAAAGCTAAATTATATTTCCTAAAGGTAGAACTTACGCTAAATCTTGTTATCTATGAAGGTCTTAAAATTTAACTAGGTCCCATTATCCAGGAGGGACCTAAGAACTTTTAAAATTAGATCCCATTATCCAGGAGGGCCCTAAAAATTTAAAATTAAATCTTATCTTAAGAGTAAAAACTTTAAAGTTAAATTATATTTTCTAAAGTTAGAACTTACGCTAAATCTTGTTATCTATGAAGGTCTTAAAATTTAACTAGATCCCATTATCCAGGAGGGTCCTGAAAACTTTTAACATTCAATCCTATTATCCAGGAGGATCCTGAAAATTTATGGCTGAACCTGTCTAGCACATGCTTTTCTCACGGAGGGTTCCTCCGGATCAGATAAAATTTCTTGCCCCGGTTTCAATCAAAGAAAATATTATCAGTTTGAAAATGTGGTTGTTAGTTTGCGGCATTCTTGCTGAAGGTGGCCTTTCCACTGCCATGCTTTGTTTCGATTAGCTGCCTCGAACTGGCAAAGAACTATTTGACTTTCTGATTGAACCTCAACCACAGGGCCTTGAATGACCTGAGTGCCCCACACTCATCCTCCTATTTTACATTTTTGTCCTTCCAATTTGAACCTTTGTATTTCCCCAAAGTTCACGAAACCACTCGACCACTTGAACTTCCACTAGCACCTTATTTTCCATTTTGCATCATGCTATTTCTGGTATGCTTTGGCCACACTTTTCTTTGTGCAATTTGAAAGTTGGTAATAAGCTTTGAAATCCTTTCTTTCTTGCTTAACAAGGCTAATATTGGAAAAGACTTAGAGAAGTAGACCCAAAAGAAAATGAAATGCAATGACTTCGAGAGTTAGGAGTAAAGAAGAAAATATGAAACAAGGTGACTGTTTGAGGAAGATAAGGGAAAAAAACTTATATGAGCGAAGCAGTTGGTACCAATGATCATGGCATGCATTTCAGATTAATCAGCCCAGATCGTTCACCTAACCATATTTCATTTTGTGCCCTATCTTCATACTTCAAAACTAAGATTTTCTATAATCCAATCTCTCTGCAACGTCATGAGCCTCATTCAGCTTGTAGTACCCTGACGGGTTTTCACCAACAAGCTTCTCTCATTTGTTCATCTCTCGAATCAATGTCACCTTATGGTGCCCGCGATGGTTTTCTCCAATAAGACTCTCTTATTTAGTTTTCTCTCAGCTTTCCATCACCTTACGGTGCTCGTGAGGGTTTTCACCAACAAGACTCTCTCATTTATCCATTTTCCTTGTGTAGAACGGAGTGTTTCCCCTGATGTGAATCATACCTCTATCTCGCTTGACTTGGAACTACTCAAAGATTGATCGGAAGGTCTTTCTTTGAACCTTAATGTAGGCTTTTGGATAGGGTTAGAAAGAAAAGGTATCATGAAGGCTGAAGAACATCTTAAAAAGGCTCAAAATTACAACTTTTGGAATCAGATCTCTTACAAAAACCACAACTTCTGCCCCAGTTTCTTTGGCTGGGGACTTTTGAATTTTTTACTTTATGGGACCGAACCGTGAGGTTTGCCTACGTATCCTTCAAAGGAATCAGGTCGAACGTAGTTCATAACATAAGAATTGCTTTGTTTTTGTACTTTTCTCTTTTTTTTCTTTTCTTTTATTTACTCTTTTTCCATTTTTTTTTCTCTTTTTCTCTTCTCTTTTCCTCTTTTCTCTTTTTTTTTTATATATTATGTATCTATATTTCTAAACTCTGATTTTTATTCCAAAAGAGGGGTATGAAAGAAAATAAATAAGGCTCAAAAGGGTAACAAAGGGTAAAGTGTTTAGATAGCAGAATAAAATGCATTCGTCATTCGAATCTTCAAAACATGCCAACTACAAACGACACAATTAGCCAAACCAAAGAAATCATACATAATATCTTTTGACTGCGTCTGAATTGATAGTCATATCTACATATTTTCCTTCTATATATGTTAAATACAAAGCACCATTAGACTATACTCTTGTTACAACAAATGAACCCTGCCAATTTGGGACAAACTTGCCTTTAGATTCAGCCTGATGTGGAAGGATGTGTTTCACTACGTGCTGACCCACTTTAAATTTCAGATGACGCCCCTTCTTATTAAATGCTCTTGTCATTATCTTTTGATACAATTGACCATGAGACACTCCCGACAGTCTTTTCTTGTCTATCAAACTTAACTGCTTCAATTGGGTTTTGACCCATTCGTCGTCATTAATTTTAGCTTCAGCAACAATTCGAAGGGATGGAATTTCAACTTCCACGGGTGTAACTGCTTCAGTACCATATACTAACAAATAAGGATTCGCACTTACTGAAGTGTGAACAGTGGTGCGCTACCCAGCAAAGCAAAAGGCAAGTTTTCATGCCATTGCCTAAAACCTGCACCATCTTTCGAAGTATCTTCTTTATGTCCTTGTTAGCCACCTCAACAACTCCATCTGCCTTGGGGAGATACGAGGTGGAATTTCAATACGTAATCTTGAACTATTTGCATAGTTATTTCATCAAATGGCTGTTATGATTAGTACCGTTGTCCGTGATGATTACCTTGGGAATTTTGAACGGAAAAATGATGTTTGAATGAACAAAATCGACCACTACCTTCTTGGTCACATATTTGAAAGTCATGGATTCAACCCATTTAGTGAAATAGTCGATGGACACCAGAATAAAGTTGTGCCCATTTGACGTTGTTGGCTCGATTGGTCCAATAATATCCATGCGCCAAGCAACAAAAGTCCAAGGTGCAGACATTGTATGCAACTCAGACGGCGGAGAATGAATCAAATCACCGTGTACCTAGCATTGATGACACTTGCGAACAAAGATGATGCAATCTCGTTCCGTGGTGAGCCAGTAATACCCTGCTCGAAGAATTTCCTTTTCCTAAACATACCCACTCATATGCAGCTCGCAAATGCTAGAATGCACTTCGGTCATTATAGTCGTGGCTTATTTATAATCTATGCACCTCAACAACCCAAGATCTAGAGTTCTTTTGTACAAAATTCCCTCGCTCAAGAAAAATCCACTGGCCAAACATCGAATTGTCCTCTTTTGATCAACCATGGATTGTACTGGATACACCCCCATCTTGATTTATTCCTTGATATCATGGGACCACGGTTCACTATCAATCTCTTTCTAAAACACATTACAGTAGGCATGCTGATCACAAACTTAAATATGTAGATGGTCAACATAAGCTTTGTCCGGATGGTGTAACATCGACACCAAGGTAGACAAGGTATCAACAACCTTATTATGGATCCTAGGAATGTGCCTGAACTCCATTGATTTGAACCATTGACAAAGATCATGCAAACATTGTCGATACAGTATGAGCTTTAAATCCAGAGTCTCCCATTCTTCCTGGATCTGGTACACCAAAAGATCCAAATCTCCTAGGACCAAGACTTCCTGGACTTCCATATCTACAACTAACCTCAATCCCATAATGCATGCCTCGTACTCAGCCATGTTGTTAGTACAATAGAAATGAAGTTGGGCCATAACAGGGCAGTGATGCCCTATTTCAGAAATGAGCACAACCCATATTCTGACACATTTCATGTTAGCGGCTCCATCAAAGAAACGTTTCCGACCTGGCTTTTCATCCTGCTCCACCTAGTCAATATGCATCACCTCTTTATCAGGAAAATAAGTCCTTAGTGGTTCATATTCTTCAACCATTGGGTTCTTGGCCAAATGATCGGTCAATGCTTGGGCTTTCATCGTTGTTCGAGTCACATAGACGCTATCAAAATATGTGAGAAAAATATGCCACTTTTCAAGTCTCCATATGGGCATAGGCTTCTGAAAGATATACTTTAGAGGATCAAGGAGAGAAATGAGGTAAGTAGTGTAGGATGACAGATAATGCTTCAACTTTTGTGCCACCAAAGTCAGGGTGCAACATGTCCTTTCAAGGGGAGTATATTTAACCTCATATGATGTAAAATTCTTGCTGAGATAGTAAATAGCTTGCTCATTCCTGCTAGTGATGTCGTGTTGACCTAGCACACAATCGAATGAATTATCCAAGACTATTAAATAGAGAATTAAAGGCCTTCCGGGTTTCGGCGGGACCATCACAGGTGGGTTCGACAAGTACCCCTTGATCTTATCAAATGACTCCTATCACTAATCGGTCTATTTGACCGCATCATCCTTTTTCAGTAACTTAAATATGGGCTCATAGGTTGTCGTGAGTTGAGCAATAAACCTGCTGATGTAGTTTAAATGCTCGAGCAAACTCATCACTTCAATCTTATTCCTTGGCGGTGGTAATTCTTGGATAGCTTTGATATTTGACAGATCCAACTTAATGCCTCGACCACTGATTTGGAAAACTTCCTCAAATCTCCAACACTGTCAGACAATACAATTGCTTCGTCTTTATGATCACATCATTCACATAAACCGCATTCTCCTTGTGTATCATGTCATGAAACACAGTAGTCATTGCCCTCATGTAAGTTTCCCCAGCATTTTTCAAAAAAAATGTCATTACTCGGTAGCAATATGTTCCCCCATGCGTGATGAACACTGTCTTTTCTACATCTTCCTCATCCATCAAGATCTGGTGGTACCCCGCATAACAATCCACAAAAGACCCGATCTTATGCTTGGCACAGTTATAAATCAAAATGTGGATATTTGGCAATGGAAAATTATCCTTCGGACTTGCTTTGTTGAGATTGCGGTAATCAATGCGCACCCTGGTCTTACCATCATTCTTTGGTACAGGCACAACATTAGCTAACCAAGTGGGGTATCGCGTGACTCGAATGACCTTTGCATCCAACTGTTTTATGATTTCTTCCTTGATCTTCACACTCATGTCAGTTTTGAACTACCTTAACTTCTTCTTAATGGGATGGAATACCAGATCAATTGGAAATTTGCGAACTACCAAGTCAGTACTCAAAGCCGGCACGTCATCATATGACCATGCAAAAATGTCTTTATATTCAAATAATGCTTCAATTATTTCTTCCTTGATTTTTGGTTCCAAGTATACACTTATCTTGGTTTCCCTGATATTATCTGGATCTCATAAATTGATTGTTTCAGTTTCATTCAAATTAGGCTTGGGTTTCTCTTCAAAATGATTTAGCTCTTTACTAATTTCCTCAAATGCCTCCTCTTCATCATATTCTGTTTCATCATCACACTATATTTCTTGGATTATTTTTTCTGAGTTATATTGCTTTTAAGACTTGGCCAAAGATTTCTCATGCATGTCATGTCATTGAAACCTGCATAAAAAGAACTGTAAAAATAAAGGTATAAATGACACTATCAAGAGTAATGGAAAAGCGAAATTGCATTTCATTGAAAATAAAGAATATGAAGGTTTGTACATCAAAACAGACGGAAAATAAAAATCTAGATTACAACCGTGGAATAATCCAGATAACAGAAAGGAAAACAAAGTAAACTACCAAAATCCTTCCGAGTAGGGAGATGAGTAGCATCCCAATTGTTAAGCTTCACTTTTGGACCAATAAACTGCACGCCCAATTTGCTGGAACCTTCCCTAATTTCTACCATGTTCACCTCATCAAATAAACTCTAGAACCTTTTAACCAACTCTTCATCAAAGTCAACCACAGGCTTTGGAACTGCTGACACCAGACGCTTCACGACCCCTGACTTTATGAAAGACCTGGAGAGGCGTGGGATAGGCTTAGGAATAGACCATACCTTATTTTTCAACTTCTTAGCCATCTTCACATCATCCCCTGTGGGCTTGAACCCCAAACCGAATGTACCCAGATTTTCACGTAGAGACACTAGCCTTACCCAGCACAAAACCATTCTTAAACATTTCATTTGATACCATGATGGTTGCAGAAGCTAGCTTTGGACCAGGAATGTATTCCCCTTTCGAAACCTTCTCAACCAACATTGTTTTGGAAACTTGGTAAACCCAAGGCCTTTTATCTTCTTCAGCCTCAATAAACGGGACAGGTGTATCATTGTAAGCACATAAGTTCTCATCACCGTGCACGACGTTTTCCTATTTGTTCCACTCAAACTTTACCATCTAGTGCAAAGAAGACGGGACTGCTTTGGCAACATATATCCAGGGCCTACCAACAACAAATTGTAAGAGACGGCCACATCCAGTACCTGGAACTCCATGGTAAATTCAACTGGTCCTATTGTTAGTTCGAGCATGATCGTCAACAGTCTTTTCCCCTCCGTCAAAACCTCGAACATATATACTGTTCTTGTGGATCCCCTCAGCATCAATTTTTAAATTGTGCAGAGTAGAGAAAGGGAAAATGTTTACACTGGAACCATTGTCAACTAACACCCTTGTGACCACAGAGTCTTTATATTTCACTGTGAAATAAAGAGCTCGATTGTGTTCCGTACCCACCAGAGGCAACTCATCATCTGAGATGGTGATCCTGTTCGACTCAAATATCTTATTGGCAATCTTCTCTAAATGGTTCACTATGATCTAGTTAGGGATATGAGCTTCCTTCAGAATCTTCATGAGGGCCCAATGGTGCTCGTCTGAATGTATCAACAATGATAAAAGAGAAATCTGAGCAGGGGTCTTTCTCAATTGTTCTACTTTGGAGTAATCCTGCACCTTCATTTTTCTTAAAAAATCTTCTGCTTCCTTTTCGGTGACTGTTTTCTTCACTAGAATTGGACCATCTTTGAGTGGCTTAGCTTTCCTTAATTCCTCTGGGGCAAAGCATCTCCTCGAACGAGTCAAAACCTGGGTTTCGTTAACTTCCTCTTCCACATTTTTTCCCTTTGTAAGTTACTATCACTAGCTTGTAATTACATGGAACGACCTTGGTGTTATCTATCGGCAACTGGGTCACAATTTTAATAATAATAGGGGCAACGTGAGCCCCTTCCATGTTAATGAGAGGCTTACTTACTACCCCGTCACGATCACTTTTGTCTTTCCTTGCTTTGTTTTAACATTATCTGGGAAACCCTTCGATACTACCACATGCGGCTTATCATTGGACGTGCTTGTCTTGCCTGTCAGCCCTTCAGCTATCGAATATGTTGCCTTTGTAGCAATTGGAGCTTTCACTAGCTTACTTTTAATGGCACAGATCATCATAATGGACTTCGAAGTGTTTTTGGGCTCCCTATACTTATACACTATCTCAATTATGTGCATTTTGGCATGGGTTGGCAACGGATTTTGATTGATATTGGGTGTTTCTAGGCTTTGGACCATAATTTGGTTTGTATCAATAATCTCCTGGATGACATTCTTCAAGTGCCATCACTTTTATGTATGGTGCCTCGGAGCATCAGAACAATATGCACATGTAAGGGAATAATCTAGGTTCTTTGGAAGGGGTTTGGAAATTTGACTCAATTGGCGTCAGAACATCCAACTACCTCAACCTTTGAAATAAGTTGGTATAATACTCCCCAAGAGGGGTGAAAGTTTTCTTCCGCTGCAGCTTTTTATTTCTATACTCTGGCATGGATCGAAAGTGCTGACCTATAGGGTTTCGGTATGTTTCTGGAGGTGGGTAAGAGTTTTGTGGAGTTGGGGAACGCCATTGCAGGTAAGACGGGGGTTGGGCATATGACTGTGTGGTGGACATGGTATTGGGGTGGCCTGACTGAATACTTAAGCTCTGGTGGTGGGAAGTAGTGTTGGGGTGGATTATATGGAGTTTGGGTATAGGTTTGAGGCTGTGGTCGAGGCTGGTTGTAGTGGTGAGGGGAGCCCCTTGGGCCTAGCCATGATCCTTAGACGACCATAGCAACATCTTCTTTCTTTTTTTCCCCTAACACGCCTCCAGTGACATTCTAGATTGCTTGTGTAGTTGCTTTGATGGCAGAGTAACTCGTGATCTTGCTTGATTTGAGTCCTTCATCTACCATTCCTCCCATTTTTACCACTTCATTGAAAGACTTACCTATGGCCGAGATTAGGTGACCAAAGTGAGTAGGCTCCAAAGCCTGAATAAATTATTCCACCATTTCATCTTCCTCTATTGGAGGGTTAACTCATTCTGCCTGTTCTCTACAACGGAAACCATACTCCCTGAAACTTTCACTGGGCGTTTTCTCTATCTTCGTCAAAGACAAGCAATCTGGGACAATCTCTATGTTATACTGGAAATGCAGAGCAAAAGCTTGGGCCAGATCATCCCAAGTGTACTACTTGTTGTTGACCTGGCGGGTGTACCACTCCATTACTGCACCACTTAGAATTCGGCTGAAATATACCATCAACAGTTCCTCTTTCATACCAGTTCCCCTTATTTTGCTGTAAAATCCTCTGAAGTGGGCCACGAGGTCTCCGTGCCTATATGTGATGACCCAAAAATTCATCACTTGATTTAGAAATAAATTCAGTATTCCGAGGCCTAAAAACCTCCTTTTTTACCTCACCTTGATTTGCATGTGCAGTTCGTATAACATTTTAGAACGTTTTATGTGAAAAAATGGATTAAAATGTGAAATAGAGCTTTAAAACTCAAGTGAGTTGACTTCGGTCAACATTTTGAGTAAACGGACATGTATAAGTATCTGGTCTAACCTTAGCTTGAGGAAATAGGAGTTTGATCTTATATGATATGTGTTATGTGTAGAGTACGGTGTATAGGCATGGTGACGAGTATCTATATGTTGGTATCAAGCATGCCCGTGAATCTGGCGTTGTGATTTATATGACTCAGCTGTATTGTTCATGTTTAATACGGTGGTTGCTATTGGATAGCAAGGTTTGTGAAAAGAATGTTGGTATTTGTATATTGAGGAGCATTGGCCCAAGTTGCAAAGTGATTTGTGAAAGTATAATTGGCAATTGAACCTTATAGATCATTGGCTCAAATTGTGAAGCAAGTTGTGAGACAAATGTGAAAATGAAAAAAGGTGTGGATATTATTCCCTTGCCGGTATTTTATTATGATTCATTTATTCCTTGCCCTTATTATTTATGTTTTTATTTGTTGTTTGGGTGAGAAAAAGTGTAAAGCACGAAGGATGATGTCGTGCATTATTTTGGTGAGACATTGTTAAAGCACGAAGGATGATATCGTGTATTCTTTTGTGAGGAAGAGTATAAAGTACGAAGGGTGATATCATGCCGCACGATGTACCATTCCGTGCCAATTATATTTATTTTATGGTGAGGATGAGAGTAAAAGCAAGAAGGGTGATGCCATGCATTTTATATTGATTTCTGTTGAGGATGAGAGTAAAAGTACGAAGAGTGATGTCGTGCACTTGTTTGGCTTGCTTAGCTTTCACTAGTAGGCACTATCACGACTGACGAGGGTGTGAAATCCAGGTCGTGACACCATCATACAAATCAAACTTGGGCATTTTGAATCAAACTGGTAGCTAGACATTAGGAAACAAGCATAGATCCTTATAATGCATGCTCACTTGGCCCTCTGACCCTTGCATATTTCTCAGTGACTGCTCCAAGCTCTTTACCTTACTAAATATCTCCTCGTGCTCCGTATTTTAAGGTGGCTTCTTAGTTTTGACAGGAAGTTCCAAGCGCGGAGTGTAGGAGTAGTGATCAGGGACTTTGAAGGTGGGCTCTGGGGCATAGTACTGGTTATATTGGGTTTGGAATACCGGCTCACTAGAAGATTGATGGAGTGTAGCTGGTAGAGGTGTTACGAAGACAGGGGTAGCTGGCGGAGGGGGGTATGTGGTTGCTTTGGCTGGTGGATCTTAGGTGGTTTGGGAAGTGGTTCCATGATAGTGGTGGTAAGCAATGAAGCTTGGTGTATGTTATGGGGATAAATCAATAGTGGGGGCTCTTGAGATTGAGCTGGTGGTGGCATGAAAGCAGGGTTGGCGGGGTATGATGTTGGAGGATGCCCTTTCTTCCATTCCTAGTACATTTCGGTCATTTGGTGCTTCAGCTTATGTAACTCATCCTTCAGACCAGGCTCAGATTCCTCCTCATCTCTCAGTGGGTCGATAATACTCGCGTCCAGTTCTTTGCCAGCCATGATCAACTTGTGTGTAGACCTGGCGTTGTACGGGTGGGTTTCCAGAGTGCCAAACAAACTAACCACCTTGCTGTTCTCAATAAAAACAACAAACTTGTTAGTGTTTAACATTTAACAGGTAGGCAACTGCACGTTTGGGATGCAATGCACCTGAACAATTAAAATTTTATACTATATATTTGAATGGCTGCATGTTTAATCCTGGCTTTTAACGAACTCTTTTCATTTTGCACTTTCTCTTCTCTCTTTTCTTTTCTTTTCACTCCAGCCCTTCTTTAGTCACTATTGACCCTTCCCACTTGGTTCTTGTCGCTACCCTTTTATTTTGCGCTTGTTTTTGGTCTCCTGTTTTGCCATTATTTATTTTTACTCAAGTTTCCTACTCTTTTCTATATATCTCTTTTATTTTCTTTTATTTCATCTCTTATTTATTTTTTTTTGTTTTTTTAATTTAGGATTTTGATCGAATTCTATGGGGATTGCCTATGTATCATGACGCAGCATGAATCAGATCATTACGTAGTTCAGGAGATAAGTGCAAAATAAAAGAAAGACACATATTTTGGGTTTTCAAATTTTCATGAAATAACAACATCCTGATTTTTCCTCTATTACAACGATTCCGTCCTACAAAGTTAAACCTAAAAATTAAGAGACTCCAAAAGAAACTGTAATACAGACTCGAAAGTGGACTAACAAACTCCAAAAGAAATTGAAAATACAGACTTGAAAAATAAAAATAGAAATAAAGAAGTGCCTCAACTACTGCTCCAAGGGCCCGCGGGATATCAGTCGGTCTCACCGCGGGCCTATGCGCCATATCTTCTTGGAGGCGATATAAGTCATCCATTATCTGACGGAATAAAATCATAAATGTAGCGAAGAACATGGACTTGGTCATGTCCTCGCATTTGTTGCACTTCATCACAATATAGTCAGCAATCTTTCTAACCCTTTCCCTGGTGACACCCTTCTCTTGTAGCAGACGTCCAATCTGCTGAGATCTGGCCTTTAGATCTTGTGTGGCCGTATGAATTTGCTCTTACAATTGTTCAGGTCCTTTTCTAACTGCGACATCAAGGCATAGCAGTGTTCCCTTTCCGCTTTGAAGTGCTTTTCTTGATTGGTCATTTCGCTCTCAATGGTATTGATCTTTTTCTCCATCCCCATAATTCCTTTGTCGTATTTTTTCCTTAACTACTGAGCGAAACGTGCATGTTCCTCTGCATTCTTGGCCAACTTTGCTCGGGCTTTAGCTAGTTCGCCCTCGGTCCTTTTCAAATCAAAACCATAGTCACATAATTTCCGCCTAAGGTTGTCTAGAAAGCTCTCATCCTTTTCACTTCTGGCTGGGTTCTCAGTTGCTATTTTTATCTTCTGAATTTGGGCTTGTAGGGCTTCATTCTCTTGCGCGAACCTTTTCTTTTCACCCTCATCTGCAGCGGCTTGCAAATCATTCTCAAATTGAAGATCTTTGACTTGCTTATGGTGGCCCTATTTAGACATGTGATTTTTGACCCTCCCCAAGATTTTACATATTTTAGCATTTTAGTTTAGGTCTAAAATAGCTATTTCAATTAGTTTTGACTCTTTTACTTTATTTTATTACAAAAACAATGAAAATTACAAAATTAGTTTTGTTAATATTTTGTAGTCATACTATTTTACTAGGATTTTTATTTTTTTATATAATCTTGAAAAAATACCAAAATAGTCTCACAACATAATACTACCTATTTTAATTAATTAAGATTATTCTTATATTTTTATGTTATAAATTGTATATAATTTTTAGAAGGAAGAGTTAGTTTTGGGTTGGTTTTTCTCATGCTTATGAATTTGGTAGTCCTTTTTTAGTCTTTGGCCCAATTTTAAGGCCCATCAAACCTATACTCCCTTAACCTAAAACAAACCCTATACATATACATTCTAAACCCCTAGACATGGACACACATCTGATGCGCCTTTTTGCTTCTTCAAAAATCAAAGAAAAAATCAAACAAATGGAGGAACTAACCTAGAGACCCTTAGGATCAGCAACCCCTTAAATAGGAGCTCCCCTTAAACGTCTTCTTCTTTGTCACCCCCATCCAAGAGCCAGCAGCAAGACCTAAACCCATCGAATAGCACCGTAAGCATCAACCGAAAAACATACAAAAAGCCCTTGAACTCCACCTTATTCAACCTTGAGCATACAGCAGCACCTAACCTAGCTGCAAGACCCTAGTCGTTACCCTAGGTTTCTGCTTCTTCTTGGAAACAAAAAAGAACCCTAGGATCTTTGGAAACCAACCGTTGAACACACATAACCTCCCCAACCTCTTCTATTCAACACCCCAGTAACGACCACCCAAAACGACCCCATCTCTGCCTCTACCATATTGAACCAGCAGCGATACACACACGCTCACAATAAGGGGCGGGATCAAAATGGACAAGCTTCTGACTATCTTCAACAAGGGGTTTTGAGTTTTCTTTTAGGAAGAAAAGTAGAATGGAGGTGCGTAGATAAGCAATGTATGGACTCTGTAATGGGTATAGTTTAAGGGCCTTTCTTGTTGTTTTCTGGCAATGGTTTCTTTCTCTGTTTCTAGGCAGAAGTTTCAGTTTAAGACACACTTAAAAAGTCTCCAAAACATGTTAAAAACATTGATATGGAGTTCTGTTAAGCCCAGTTTGATTCCAATGCGAGTTTGAGGCTTCGTTCGCGTCCTTGTTTGTTATTCGAGCTTCGAAATAGTTTTGTAAAGGTCCATTTCTCACATTGTTGCTCTGTTAAAACATCATTCATGAATATATAATTTATTTATCTATTTATTTTACGTTTTTCCTTCTTATTTAGCTTTATGAAGATTGAAATGATTTTCTCTGTTAATTGTTCGATCCCGTTAGTATTGGTTAAGTTTATTAATTTCATTTTTGATTGACGCGAAGAGATTAATGAAAACGTAATCCTTGGGCATATGTAGTGAATGTTTGAACTTTGGAATACAATAAACCTAAATCGAGGTATGCGTTCGTCCAACTTCGCCCAAACTTTCTTAATAATAACAAAGCGTTATTAATTGTGGATACATTCGCGTGACATGATTTTTGACGAGCCAAACAAATGGATACATGTACGCATGATATGTTTTAAGATAATTTCTTAATTAAAAGAGGAAAATTCACATAGATCTAAAATAAATAATTAAACAATTTGATTAAGACAAGTATGATCAAAGAGACCGTGCTAGAACCACGAAACTCGGGAACGCCTAACACCTTCTCCCGAGTTAACAGAATTCCTTATCCGGATTACAACATTTGCCGACCATAAATAAGAGTCATCTTCCTCGATTCGGGATTTTAAACCGGTGACTTGGGACACCATAAATTATCCCGAGTGGCGACTCTGAATTTAAGAAAGAATTTTGTTTCGATTATCACTTAAATTGAGAAAAACTCCCTTATACCCTTTTGCAGGGTAGTAAAAAGGAGGTATCACACCCTATACTCATTTTCTTTGGCCAGCCAATCCCATTGTTATTGTGATGCTTCAACAAATTCTTGGAGGTGGGATCTTTTGGCTAGTCTTCTAAACTTAACACTTCTTTTATACCAAGCAAGGTAACCAAACGAGACTTTACCCTTGGATAAATCACGCACTCGGGTGTTTGCCATCAGGTATTAGCACTCACTCTAGATCTGGCGAACCACTGCTTCATCGAATTGGCTATCATAATGGATCTCAACTGCATGAATGCTAAGGTCTTCATCCTTAGGAATTATAGGGCATCTTCCAAGTTGGCTCAAAACCTAGTACGGGGCATACGGCTAGATACATCTGAGACCCATCAGGAGGAAGTGAGGACCGGTGGCAGGCATGTATATAGTCTCATTAACAGGAAGCCAACCCAACGTCCACTCTATCTTATCGACAGTTATGGAGCGGAGGAAAGATATCCAATCTACGACCCTTTTCGGCATCTTGAACCCATCGAAACTTGTATCAAACTCCTCTATGCTGCTTTTCCTTGTCGACGCGTAATTCATATACTGAGGACGATTACATAGATGTTCAATCATCCACATTTGTACCAACAAACTGCATCATTCGAAAAAATCTACTCCAACTTTGCAAGCTGTGAGAGCTCGGAATATTTCGGACAATATCATAGGTGCAAGAGTGCTCTTGACATTGACAATCAAAGTATTGATGACTTAGACTACCCGTAGATCAATATTCATGTCCTTCATGGGAAACACTACAAGACCCAAGAATGACACCATGAAGTGAAACATTTATGCTCTTCCCATTTTTGTTGGTTCCCTTTGCTACAAATTCTGCTTTTCGAGTTTTCAAATCCCCCTATATGTCAGTACTGCCGGTATATGAAGTATAGAGTGGAAAAACCACTCTCCAAATCTGCATGCTGGAGCTTCCTGCTTATTTTTAACAAATCCAGAAGCTTGTGTGGGGTGACAGACCTTGGAGGGACCATGTATTTATGTCTTAGACTCTAGGTACTCCCAGCATATACCGTTATATCCTCCAAAGTAGGTGTGAGTTTGAAGTCCGAGAAATGTATGAACGTTGTGAGCTGGATCCCAAAATATCACCAGTGCTTTTATTATATCTCCCCTAGGCCTGCTCTTTAGTAATCTAGTGAGCGCCCCAAATAATGGTTGACCGAGTCTCGTCCTTGCACACCTAAATCTTCCCACCACATGTGTAGTTCCAACAGAATCTTGGTCTTTACCTTCATTGGTAAATTTTGACTCGTGCTCATTCTGCACATTTAGATTAAGGTGATTGGTTTAAAGACAAAGTGAATCTTATTTGAAAAAATGATAAAAGAGTTTATTCTGCAGAAAAAATCAAATAAACTAGGGCTACTTTCGCGAAGACGGCCCTTTAGCATTTGATATGGTAGTTTTTAGGGCTGTGTTCGCTAAATGGCCAAAATTGACAAAGAAATCGTCAGTGGCTGTTTTTACAAAAATAGCCCTCCGGCGTCCTGTTGGGACATTCGGCTATTCAGTCAAAAACAGCACTACCCACTTTATTTACGACAAAATGACGAAACTTCATATTTTTTTTTCAAAATTTTCAAAAGCGAGGTTGGACCCGATGAGGGTTGTCTACGTATCCCACATATGGTTAAAATTAAACTCGCATAGTTCATCCAATGTTGATGCAACAAAAAAATATAACCACTTTTGAAATAATGTTTTTCCTTTTTTTCAAAAATTTCGACAGAGTTTCGGGATATTTTGGATACCAGAATTTGGGAAATGGATAATATTCTCTCTCATACCCCGAACTTGGTTTTTCTCTTTATCTTTCTTACCTAATCTAGAAGTCGGTCAACATGCAAGCCAAAACAAATAAATGCACAGGTAGCACATAAAAATACATCAGGTTGGTCTTTTTATTTTTGGGTACACTTGTCCTTGACGGTCCCAACCCTTGTGTTGAGTCCCCAAAGTCAAATGCACATGATGCAAACAAACATTTCTACTAGGGATCCAGCATGAGGTTGAGTAATTCTAGGTTTAAAACCAGGGTATATTGTTCTAGACTTGGTGTACCCCAGTGGACAACTCGAAGCGAGGGGGGGCTACGTACCAGAAACCAAAAGGTCATCCGACTTTGTAGCTTGTCCGAGCCTCTTTCTAATTTATGGTATTACACTAACGGAAAAGAAGTCACACCATCATGCATTTCCCCGTAGATGAGAAGAGAAGGGTTTCATAGCAGTTTATATACAGTTCAAATAATATCAAAGCGGTAAAAAGCAGTATTTAGCACATTAGACCCAAGCATGTAAAAATTAGATAATAAATCAAAGTCAAATATAACAGTATTCTAAGCTCTAATTTTGAAGCCTTAACCAGAAGTTCTGTGTTCTTGCTCCCCAACAAAGTCGTCAGAGCTGTCACACATCTTTTTTCTACCATACGGTATAGGAGAATTTTTCTAATTAAAGTGACAATAATGTAAAGGGGATTATCTATTTAAGTTTAGAGTCGCCACTTGAGATAATTTATGGTGTCATAATTCACCAGTTTAAATCCCAAATCGAGGAAGTTTGACACTTTTTTACTTTCCGTGAAACACAGAAATCCAGGTGAGGAATTCTATTAACCCCGGAGAAGGTGTTAGGCATTTTCGGGTTTCGTGATTTTAAAACGGTCACTCAATTATTATTATTGGCCTATTTTTCTTATTTTAAAACATTTTTGAAACATATGTGCTTTTTATCCCTTTTAAAACTACTTTTAATAATTTGATTGTCATACAACAAACTATTTGATTACATATTGTGAATTATGTCACTGGAACCGTATTTATGATCCACAACATGTTTATTTTATTAAAGATTAAATTGAGGCCAGGTCACATAAATGTACTTTGGATTTTAAAAAATTAAGCATCACAACTACATCACGGGAACCGTACCCGTAGCTATAATAATTTATTTAATTAACGCGCCTAAAGCAAAACTACGAGAGTTCAAAGCATTTTTCTACATTAATAAAATTATTGATGTGAGGTCCATATACCATGTGATTGGATGACACACCTCAACTCATTTACAAAAAAAGATATGTACTCATTAGTGAATTATGGATGTTCAAGATTAAACTAATTGAAGTTCAATTCTAAAACTACTAGTTATAGGTGTGTATTGGAAAATATACTAGACATTTAATTATGTAAGAAGATTTTGGGCATGCAGTAATCCCAATATCATTTGAAGATCTTTCAACAGTATAATAAGAAAAATTGGGCTCGACATCGAGCCCAGGGATAAGGACAAAGCAAGAGGCCACAATTGTTTCGAATGGCCAAGTACCAGGCTCAGCCTTTCATAGTTGAACTTTCAGTTATTAGAAAAACTCATTTTTATTGTAGAACATATAAGAAGTTAACGGATTAAAGTTGCTGAATATAATAGGGCTCATAATTAAGCCCAAAAAGCGAAAAGAAACAAGAAACACGTGTTGAACCTAGTTCCAGGGGGACTGACTTAAATGGGCCAAGGTTAGGACCAATAGCCTCTAATGAAAGAAGTTTTTCAACATTAAAGCCCTCTGAATCTTAGTCCCTCTAACTCACCCATGACAAAATAATATAACAATTTTGAACATCAAGGTACATATATGCCTAGATTATAAACTTAACTTTAATAACCTGCTTTTAATAATGATAGTAGGAACATGGATTTTAAAATATTTATCGATCATACCAGCTTACATATACAAACTACTGTAGTCAAACATAACATGATTCAACACGTACTTCATATTAATATGAACTCATGCATATGTTATCCTAGTCCTAAATAGGTAATCATTCTAATAACATTAAACCTCAAACTACTTAGCTGAGGGTATTCAGCCATTCAAGCACATATGGACAGCATACAGTCAAAGACTGTAACATAGTCCCAAACATTATAACTCTTAGGCATAGAAAAACTATTCAGCCACACATGAAACAACTAAACCAATTCTAACTTTCAAACCTCAACATTGTGACCGAATGATAGTATAAAGCATCAGTTCTAAACAAGCTTAAACATATGGAAAGAAGCTACAAACAAAACAAAGAAACAAAGAGGACATTAAACAAAAAGAAAATCTAGAGTTTTCAACTTCAAGCCAACAAATTACATCTTCACTTTTGCATTTCAAAGCTCATGAGGATACCTGAATACAATAAATAGAAGAAAAGAACCCTGAAATCAGTAGAAATGAACAAGAAAATAGAAGTTAAGCAATAGTAGCACATCTCCAAAATCAAACCATGTTCAGCCTTTAAAATCAAGAAATTTCAAGAGAACTTGTTCTAGTGTTTCTTATAAAAATCAGAGAAAATTCAGATATTCAATGAA
>MU748107.1:38156-67457 GCA_026770625.1 Nicotiana glauca | reverse complement strand
GGGGGGGGGGGTTAGGGTCTAAAAATCTGTATTTTGTGTGTGTGTAAATAAGTGAATAAAGAAATTTTTCTAGGCCTCAATGCCATGTGCTAAAAAAAAACCCTTTTGGAAATATTTCGTAACAGCCTAAAAAAGGCTTCTTACAACAAACTGGGACAGTTGCCTGTCCCTTATTTGTCCAATATTTTGTGCTAACCAAATAAGGACAGCTGCTCCCTATTCTAGAACATTCTTAAAGCAGTCTTATCCTATTTCCCTTAATTTTAACATTTGAAAGACTCTTAAACTTCTTTTATTATTCAGTTGAACCTACCAGTTTCTAATGACTTACAAATTAGGGTAAACATAAACAAGGCCAGCAAATATCTGAAATTAAATAAAAAACAAACAAACAGAGCATGAAACAATCCAATTGAACCTAGAGTACTAAGCATCTAAAACCCTAAATTAAACTTAACCCAAACATGAATTAAATCATGATGGAATCAGCGGGAAGTTTCATGCAAGGAAACTGTTACAATATGCTAATTCATATTAAAACAGGCAAGACGAACAAACACATGAAATTGGACACTGAAAATCTTAAAACATGCAATTAAACACCAAAAAAAAGAATAGAAAAACAAGAAGAACTAGAATAAGAAAAAAATCATGATAAATTTAGCATAAATAGTTAAGAATCCAAATTAAACTAAACAGGTAGATAATAAAATTAATTTAAACGAAATAAAAGAAAAATCAAAAAGAAAAACTAAACAAAGAATGTAAAGAGGAGATTACTGGTTATAATCGGAATAAACATGATGCCTAAAGCATAACAACGAGTGACGAGGGTGATGAACTTTGCTGGGCATCAGTGACCTTGGTCGGAAGCCGGTGACCCTCAAAATAAGCCAAAACTAGTGTTAGTTAATTGTTTTTAACAAGAACGATTGCTTAATGTAAGTATCGTGTTAAATAGAGCCCTAGGAAACAAGGAATTGGAATTAGGGTAGATTTAGGGTTTTCTTGAAAGTCCCAGATCTGTATTTAAGAAAAATATAATGGGATTTTGGGGAAACTAATGGTGGATTAGAAAGAGGAGAGAACGGGGGTCGCATGATACTAATTTGGGAAAGTTTGGGTCATCGCCACCGCCGTGGAGAAATTTTCGGCAATGGAACAAGGCAGAGACGGTGGGGGAAATTTTAGGGCGGCTAGTCTCTAGAGTTTGATTAGAGAGATGAGAGAAGAAGATTGAAGTAAGGAATGAATTTAGGGTTTGGGGGGCTGTCTTCGGATAGTTATAAGGGTTTGATGCAATCAGTTCCGAGCCGTTGGATCACAAGAGTTTAATAGATAGTAAAAAGGGGTCATTTTGGTTATTAAGGAAAAAACGGACCGGACATGGGAGTTGTGCTGGGTTTGGACGGGTTATATTTGTGGGTTAATTAATTGGGGCCAATTTAAGGATTAGCCCAACTTTGAATAAACAAGACCAAATATTTTCCAATTTTTTATTATTTTTTTCTTTCTTTAATTAATTAAAATCTTAAATAAATCTAAGTTGCAAAATTAAACCAATTATCAAATTATAATAATTACAAATCTAGTTTATTCTAATTTAAAGAAGAGAAGATGGCTATATTAATATTAAAGACGATTTTTATTTTAATAAAGCAATCAATTAACTAATGAATCCTAAAATGTGAACACAAAAAATCTAAAATCAATGCATGATATTTTTAATTTTTTTTTTCATGATTTTTAACAAAATTAAACGTGCACAAAAAGTCAAACAATTAACAAAAATGTTATAACATTGAAAACAATTTGGAAAAAATCTATTTCTTTAATTTGTAGGAGTATTTCACATAGGAAAGAAATCACGTGCTCACAACTACGGACCCTCCGGGACTGACGGAACATAGTTCCATGTGCTTTTACGCAAAACGTTGACTGAAGTTAACAAAAATCAACTTTTTAAGCCATAACTCATCACTTCTTAAATTTTTCGTATAAGGGCTTTCCAGATACACGCTAGGACTACGCATGCAAATCGAGGAGAGGTAGAATGAGATTTTAAGGCCTTGGGACAAGGATTCGAGTTCTAAAACAGAAGATGACCCTTTGGATCATTATATTCTCCACCTCTAAAATAATTTTTCATCCTCAAACGGACATAGAAAAGTACCTGAGTTGGTGAAAAGATGGGGAGATCTGCTTCGCATATCAGACTCAGACTCCCAGGTAGCTACCTCAACAGGGTGACCTCTCCACTGCACACGAATCGAAGTATAATTCTTCGATCTCAACTGACGAACCTGCCGGTATAGAATAGATACCGGCTCCTCCTCGTAGGTCAAATCCTTGTCCAACAGGGCAGTGCTGAAATCTAACACGTGGGATGGATCGTCGTAATACTTTCGAAGCATGGATGGACGAAACACTGGATTCACTTCTGATAAACTTGGCAGCAACACAGGTCTATAAGACAACTATCCCACTTGATCAAGGATCTCAAAAGGCCCAATGAACCTAGGGATTAACTTGCCCTTCTTTCCCGATCTCATCACACCCTTCATGGGCGACACCCAAAGCAACACTCTATCTCCGACCATGAATTCTACATCATAAACCTTACGGTCAGCATAATGTTTTTGCCTAGACTGAGCTATACTAAGTCTATCCTAAATGATCGTAACCTTATTCAAGGCATCCTGTACTAAATCTGTACCCAAAATCTGAGCCTCCCCCAGCTCAAACCACCCAACTAGCAATTGACACCGTCTACATACAACGCCTTATAGGGAGCCATCTAGATGCTCGACTGATAAATGCTATTATAGGCAATTTTCGCCAATGGTAAGAACTGATCCCAAGAACCTCCAAAGTGAATAACACAGACGCAGAGCATATCTTCCAAAATCTGAATAGTACGCTCGGACTGTCCGTCCGTTTGAGGATGAAATGATATGCTCAACTCGACTCGCGTACCCAGCTCACATTATACTGCCCTCTAGAAATGCGAGGTAAACTGCGTACCTTGATCATAAGTGATAGACTTGGTCACACCATGAAGACAAACGATCTCACAAATATAGAAATCTACCAACTGTTCTGAAGAATAGGAGACTACCACAGGAATGAAATGCGCTGAGTTAGTCATCCTATCCACAATAACCCATACTGCGTCGAACTTCCACTGAGTCTGTGGGAGTCTGACAACCAAATCCATAGTGATACGCTCCCACTTCTACTTAGGAATCTCAATCTTCTGAAGCAAACCACCAGAACACTGATGCTCGTACTTTACCTACTGACGGTTCAAACATCGAGCTACATATGCAACAATATCCTTCTTCATCCTCCTCCACCAATAATGTTGTCGCAAGTCCTAATACATCTTAGTAGCACCCGGATGAATAGAATACTGGGAACTATGGGCCTCCTCTAGGATTAACTTGCGAAGCCCATCCACGTTAGGCACAAAAAGATGATCCTGCATCCTCAAAACTCTATCATCCCCAACTATAACCTACTTGGCATCACTGTGCCACACTATGTCCCTAAGGATAAACAAATGAGAGTTATCATATTGCCGCTCCCTAATACGCTCAAACAAGGAAAATCGAGCAATTGTGCAAGCTAAAACACGATTGGGCTCAGAAACATCCAACCTCATGAACTGACTGGACAAAGCCTGAACATTTAATGCAAGCGGTCTCTCACTAACTAGAATATACTCAAGGCTGCCCATACTAGCTAACTTCCTACTCAAAGCATCGGCCACCACATTGTCCTTCTTGGGATGGTACAATATGGTGATATCATAGTCTTTAAATAGCTCCAACCACCTTCACTCTCTCAAATTGAGATCCTTCTGCTTGAACAAATACTGCAAAGTCTTATGATCCGTGAACACCTCACATGACATGCCATATAAATACCGCCTCCAAATCTTTACCACGTGAACAATGGTTGCTAGCTCTAAATAATGAACCAGATAATTCTTATTGTGAATCTTCAACTATGATGAAGCATATGCAATAACCTCACCATTCTGCATCAGCACCACACTAAGTCCAATACGAGATGCATCATAATACATGCTATAGGGACCTGAACCTGTGGGCAACATCAATAGCGGCGTCATAGTCAAATCTGTCTTGAGCTTCTGAAAGCTCACCTTACACTCGTCTGACCACCTGAATGGAGCACCTTTTGGGTCAACCTGGTCATCGGGGCTAGTATGGATGAAAACCCCTCCACAAACCAATAGTAATAACCCACCAAACCCAAAATACTCCGGATCTATGTAGTTGATGTGGGTCTAGGCCAATCCTTGTCTCCCTCAATGTTCTTAGGATGCACCTAAATTCCCTCTGCTGATACAACGTGACCTAACAAAGCAACCTAAATAAACCAAAATTCACATTTCGAAAACTTAGCATATAACTGGCTATCTCTCAGAATCTGAAGAATGATCTAAAGATGTTACTCATGCTCCTCTCAGTTGCGAGATTAGGTAAAGATATCATCAATGTAAATAATCATGAAGGAATCTAGATAGGGCTTGAACACCCGGTTCATCAAATCCGTAAATGTTGCTGGGGCATTTGTCAAGCCGAATGACATCACTGGGAACTCAGAATGCTCATATCGAGTCCGAAAAGTTATGTTAGGGACATAAGATGCCCTAATACTCAACTGATGGTAGCCAGATCTCAAACCAATCTTCAAAAACATTTTGGTACCCTGAAGCTGATCAAATAAATCATTATGATGAGGCAATGGATACTTGTTCTTGATGGTGAATTTGTGTAACTATCGATAGTCTATGCACATTCTCATCGACCCATCCTTTTTCTTTACAAACAGTATCGGCGCACCCCAGGGCGAGGCACTAGGTCTAATAAAGCCGTAATTAAGCATATCTTCAACTGCTCCTTCAATTCCTTCAACTCCGATGGGGCCATACAGTATGACGAATGGAAATAGGCTGAGTACCCGGAGCAAAATCAATGTAAAAGTCGATATCCCTGTCGGGTGCCATCCCCGACAGGTCTACAGGAAAAACCTCTGAAAACTTCCGAAAAACTAGTACAGAATCCATTGAAGGAACCTTCATACTGTAATCACAAACATAAGCCAAATAATCCAAACACCCTTTCTCGACCATATGACAAGCCTTCATATAAAAAATAACCCTACTAGTAATATGACCAGGAGTCCTTCACCAGATCGAGGCAACCCCAGCAAGGCTAAGATCACAGTCTTGGCGTGACAGTCCAATATGGCATGATAAGGTGACAACCAATCCATACCCAAAATGACATCAAAATCGACCATATCAAGAAGCAGGAAATCTATGCTAGTCTCAAGACCCCCAATAATAATTAGATACAAGCGATAGACACGGTCTATAATAATAGAATCACCCACCAGTATGGACGCATATACAGGAGCTCTCAAAGAATAACGAGGCACAACCAAATACTTAGATAAATAAGATGACCCAAAGGAGTAAGTAGACAATGGATTAAATAGAACTAAAGCATCTTTACAGCAAACTAAAACCGTACTTGTGATAACGGCATCGAATGCCTTAGCCTCAGGCCTGGCTAGGAAGGTATAACTTTGGGGCTGGGCCCCACCACTCCAACTATATCTCTAAGATGGTCTCCTGCTGGCTAGACTCCACCTCGAGCGGCCTGACCTCCACATCTAATACATCGACCTCCACTTCTAGCTGGCTGAGCAGGAAAAACCATGGGACAATAACTATGATGATGAGAACTTCTCAATGCTCGAGGGCAAAACCTAGCAATGTTCCTCAAATTTTCACAAGTATAACAATACCTCGACTGTTGAGTCTGCTAACCCTAAAAATGACCCTGACGGCCTGGTAACCACCCTTGAAACTTAGGAGTGGAGGTACACTTATAGGAGCTGTTGATGCACTATAGGGTAACTACTAAGAATACTGTATATAAGAGCCATGGCCACCTAAAGAACCGTGAGAAGCCTAAAGTGTGGAATGAAATAGCTTGGGATGATGGCCTCTACCAAAATAATCCCTGCCTCCAGATAGGGCACTACTGAACCTACTAGAATGACGAGGCCTCTTGTCAAACCCCTGACCACTCCCCTGAGCTAAAACCATCTTAAATCGCCTGGCCACATTAGCCTTATCTTGGAAAGAAATCTCGCTCGCTGTCTCCTTAGCCATTTGCAATCTGATAGGCTGAGCGAGTCTCTCAATAAACCTCTTCACTATCTCCCTCTCGGTAGGGAGTGTAAGAAGAGCATGGAGGGCCAAATCAACAAACCTTGTCTCATACTGAGTGACAGTCATAGAACCCTACTGAAGATGCTCAAACCGTCTACGATAATCCTCTCTCTAAGTGATAGGAAGGAACTTCTAGAGAAATAGATGAGAGAACAGGTCCCAACTCAAGGACGGCAACCCAGTTGGACTAGCCAACACAAAATCAATCCACCATATCTTGGCGGACCCTATCATCTAGAATACAGAAAAGTCGACCCTGTTGGTCTCCAATTTCCCCATGTTCTGCAAAAACTCATGGAAGCGGTTAAGATAATCCTATGGGTCCTCAAAAGCTGACCCACTAAAATAAACTGGAAAAAGCTTGGTGAACTTATCCAACCTCAAGAAAGCATCAGAAGACATAACTGATCCACCAGCAGCATGTGGTGTAATAACTGGTTGAACTCCTCTAACTGGCTGAGCTGTGAGAGTCTAAAATTGAGGAGCCAACTGCTCCGGAATGTGGGTAGCGGGAGTCTGTGCTCCTCCCCCAGCCTGAGGAGACGGCTGGTGCCATAGGAAATTTACGAGTCTGAGCTACACTATCCATAAGGCCCGCTAGATAAACGAAAGCATCCTGAAGCACTAGGTGGCTATAAACCCCTCCGCGACCTGAGTTGGTCCTGCTGGAACGTCCTGAGCTGGAGCCTCCTCATCAAACTCTACCTGAGGCTCTACCACTAGTGTTGTTGCTCGAGCTCTAGGCTGAGACCTGCCCCTACCTCAGCCTCTGGCACGGCCTCGGACTCGTCTTATGCCCTTTGTAGGAGTTGCTACTGGTCAGCTGATGAAGCAACGTGTTCTTTCCATCTGCAAAATTGTGCATATGTTCGTAAATTCTGAGACCTAGGAAACCTAGTACTCTGATACCAACTTCTCACGATCAGGATTTCCCACCATCGGGATCGTGATAATGCCTGACTTTAAGAATGTTAGTCAAGCCAACAGATAATGATCTAACACATTAATCACTAACCAAAAACAATAATTAACATTAATTTAAACAAAACAAGTAAAAGATGTGGGAATTTTATAACAATCTAAACTCTAATACACGACTACCCAAATATCTGGTGTCACAATCCACAAACATCTAAGAGTTTCTACAAATACTGGTTTAAAAAAATACATATGTTCTTGAAATGAAAGAAAACAGGGAAACTAAGATGTGTGGAAGAAAACTTCAGGGTCTGCGAACACTGGGAGGTCTACCTTGGACTCCTGATGGACTGTAGGCAGCAACCCAACTCTGGTCAATAGGTCTGATCCTGAAATCTACACAGAAAGTGCAGAGTGCAGTATCTGTACAATCGACCCCATATACTGGAAAGTGATGAGCCTAACCTCGGCAAAATAGTGACGAGGCTAGGACATGACAACAACATAAACTTGTGCAGTTAAATCATAAATGAGAAAATAACAATGACGAAATTTAACAGATAATACAGGAGAAGGGGAAAAACATGCTGATGTGAATATCAAATTCTGAAAATAGTACCATACAAAAACATAGTAAATATCATGGTTTGAACCGACGGAAATAATAACATAGCAAACATGTGTACAGCATCACCCTTCGTGTGTTTACTCTCGTCCTTACTAAAACAACCATAGAAACGGCATGACATCACCCTTCATACATTAACTCTCTAAAAACATGGCACGGTATCACCCTTCGTGCACGGTATCCCAGAAGATTGATGCACAAATTTTCCAGCTACTGTTTTGGCCCTCCGAATCACTCCGACCTGTTCAAATCAACTCCAAAAAATCTAAAACTTGGCAGATTAGTCACAAATAATCTTCTAATCTATTCTAAAAAAGAAAATTTCAAAAATGACTAAAAAATAAATTTGAAAACCGATGGATTGCCTCCCACCAAATGCCACATTTAACGCCGTGGCACGACGCAAGTCAAATTTACCACTTTTCTCACTATTTGGATGATATGAACCGGGCACCTAGCTTGGAATCAAGCTTGTGATCACGAGCGATGTGGAGTGTTAAGTTGATGATTAAGACAAGCCTTAAATTCATCATTTTGTACTTCTTGGCTCTCATGTGAGGAATGTCATTTTGCTTTCTTGTTCCCTCAAATTGTAGGATGTATGGTATGAGTTTTTCCCCCTCGCAATCCTTCATTGATTCATGTAGTTCAACTTTTATTTCACCACACAATTCTAATGTTTAAAAATGCTTGGAATGTGACTTCAAACCTCCAGCTTGCAATTTTCTCAGTTTTTGACATCTTCTTTTTTCCCCGAATTAGAGTCAACCTCAACCACATTTTTATTTACACCGGTTGACTCTAATTCCATATTTTTCTGGGCATCATTAACACTCATAGAGTCGGTGGGCATATGTTCAATTCTTGATTCCTCAACATAGAGCTCATTTTTTTCCTCGGAATTGGACTCTTCTTGGCTTCCTTCCACACTCTCAAGTTGGTGGGCATAGTGAGCCTCAACCAATATTTTCACTTGCTCTTCCAAAATGTGGATATGTTCATCATTGTGAGCCAAGACTTGTTTCAAGTCCTCGAGTGCAAAGTTGTGCTTCTCCTCATTTTTAAGAATAGTCTCCAACATGATCATCATCTTTTCATTTTGAGCATTTGAGAGTTCTTCTTTGTTTTGATGAAGCGCCAAGGAAGGATTTCCGGCTTCCACATTCAAGGAAAATTCTTGGCTATCATTAACATCCGAGGATTTTTGGACCTCTAAAGCTTCAACCTTTTTTCCTATTTGTGAGTGCAACCTTTCAAGTTCCAAGTCATTTTGGAGACAATTTTCCAAACGTTCTTACAAGACACTTTGTTCTTTGTTTCCTCCTTCAATTAGGCATTCCAACATGAGCTTGAACTCTCCATTTTGACCATGCTCAACTTCTTCCACTTCTATAGCCCTATAATTTTCATCATAAAAAGTAGAATCATCACAGCGGGGGCTTGGGGAAGGGAAGGACAAATAAGCACAATCATCCCAATGACAATTTTGAAAATCACACTTATCACAAATATTCCACTCATGGGTTTGAGATTGTGCGCACAATCCACCCACAAGAGAATTTAAATAATTTTGCCACAAGTGTGGTCCTTCACAATAATGACAAGGGTCATCAAAGTATGAACAACTACCATCTGACCAATATTAATTATATGATACCATTTTCAAAAAAAAATTAAATAAACAAGAAACAAACAAGTTAAATAGACCAAGGTAAAAAAAATAATTACACAAATATTTACAAGTTTGGACCAAATTACTTACGCTTATTTCTCAAACAACCTAAATTACGCCAAATTGTTCCCTGGCAATGGCGCCAATTTTGATGGCGTCCAAATATAATACTAAAAATAAAATGAATACGATCACATGCAATATAATTTACCTAACTATGAGTGGGGTCGAATCCCACAGTGAAAAATATGAAGGCGTTTAGGAATGAAAGAGAATTATCACTTATCGCGCAATGCCAAACACTAAGAATTTGGTTTAAAAGTGTTTATACCTAAATGCAGAAATGTAAACAAACCTAGAAAGCAAGTAAAATGATTAATGTCTACAAAGATGAATACATCGGGAGTTATGCTCAAGTAACGATACACTGTATTTCATAATTTTACAAATATGAGCGAGTTTATGTTAATTAGCCATGGATAATAATTCTTAATTAGCTTCTTCCAAAGACTAACAAGACTTCCTAATTGAATTATCCCTAAAACAATTAGGAGATTAAGAACACCCGAAATGGCTACAAGTAGTTCAATCATATCCCTAGGTAAAACTTATAAAATGAGGGTTAAAACCTCAAGTTCTTGTTAATTAATCTTTCCCAACCCCAAATTATCTCTTCCGAAATTAATTGGAGTTAATGGGCGAGTCATAGCGTTAGCTATTCCTTTTGGAAACATTAAAGAACAAGAATAATTAAAATATCAATAACTCACTTCATAAAAGAATAAAAATCATTCAATACATAAGCACAACAACGTATTTAATCCACACTTTAAACATCAACATTTCCATAAACAAGATTTATGTGTTGAATAAAATACCACACACTTAGATATATAATACAAAGCAAGGAAATGAAGAAACCAACATAAATAGGTAAGAAATTCTCAACTCAAATCTTCAAAACCAAGTGAGTGTGCAAACCCTAGCTTCCAAATTTGTTCTCTCTAAGATGTGGAACTGAAAATATGCCAAAGATCTCCCAAAGATTCTGATAGGTCGAGTATTTGTGGGTTTGGGGTTGAGATCCTGTGAAATGCCAGAATTGCCCAGGTCTAATGCTCGACTTCCGCACCTATGGAAGAATCATCGCATGTGTGGCTACACAGATGCGGAGATCCCTTCACAGAAGTGAAATGCCAAGTAAAATTCTATCACCACAGAGTGGTTCATCAGGCGCAGATGCGCCACCGCAGATGTGGTTCATTAGGCGCAGATGCGCCACCGTAGATGCGGTAATCTAACAGTAGATGCAGTTTCTTCCCAGATCAGGCTCCACTACATAAGCGACTCTTCTCACATAGAAGCGGGGTCGCTTCTGCGACCATCCTTCCATAGATGCGGAATCACATGGGAATGTTTTGCATTGTTTTCACCCTCTTTTCCTCAATTCCACTCCAATTGAATTCAAATCACTTCATGGAATCATTTACCTAAAAATATAATAATACACACCATAAACAACCTTATATTATAGTTAAAGGACATAAAAGCTAAAGAAAAGAGACTAGAATGAGTGAAAAAATCACCACTCGTCAATACCTCCAACTTAAAGCTTTTGCTTGTCGTCAAGCAAATCAAAACCAACACTTCAATGAGGATTTACCATTCCAAACGCAAGTGGTATTGCTATTATTTACAAATCAAATTATCTATTTAAGCACCATACTTATGGATTTGGTTGGTACTAATAATTAGTCTCAAGCATGTGCATCTTTCCCGAATAACTCCCTCACTTAAAAACAACTTCAAGAATGTTCAAGGGAGTTTCAAAATAATCAAGTGACAAGAATAAGTCTCAAGAAGTGACTCAAAAGTACTAGTCCAGTACATATGCTCAACTTACTCAATTTCACCAATCCTTCCTAATTCATGTGACCTCACAAGAAAGAAAGTCCCAAAATCACTATATTTACAATAAAACATAAGGGACAAATTTACAAAGACACTCGCTCTCACAAAGAATTTCATGTTTTACAACATCTCATACCATAAGCTTGCCCTTATTTTAATTCATTGCCTAATCAAGAACATTCGGTTGGAGGTCCCATAAAGACTTTTTAAGCTTGTAGTGTAGGTTTAGGGAAGAGTCAGATAAGAATTTGAATACAAGTGACTTCATCCTCCTTTAACACTACTCACATTTGTTATTCTTTTTGCACTTTCTTCATTTTCAAACCACATAGCCTCATTGGCATCTAGTTCTCAATATAGAACCACCTTAAATACCTTTCTAATTTTCTTTAAGGCTCCATAATTTATATACATACATATATTTCTCTTTTTTTATACATATTTTTCTTTTGGAGCTTGAATAATTTAATATGAACACTTTGAGGTATATGTTCCTACACTAAATGTACAACCTTACCAATTTCCACTTTGATACCACACCCCCAACTTAGGCTTTTAGCCTCATTCTCAATGTTCAAGAAGGGACTGGTTCAAAAGAGAGAATTATTTTACAAAAGGGGAAAGGTTTGTAATAAGGTGGACAAAGAAAAAGTTAAAGGCTCAAATAGGGTACTAGTGAATTTATTTATGCAATGGTAGGCTTGAAAGGCTAAAGAGGTTTTGGAAACAACACAAAGAATGCCTAAGATCATCCCTTCAACCAAACATACCATACTATCATTAGCGTTGAAAGATCAATTGGGCAAGTTTTAGATGATAGAAGTAAATACAAGATGTATTTGTACAAACACTAGCACACATGGCACATGAATTAATCAAGATGGATCAATTTAATTTTCTAACAAGAGCATCTAGAGCAATATTATACAAACTAGTGGGCAAATAGTCACCAAAAGAGCCAAAAATTTATCACAAAAATTATTCTTCACTCATGCAACTTACTTGTTTTAGTTCAACACCAAAATTCGGAAGGGCATTCTTAATTCACATTTCACATACAAGAGACTAATTACTCATGGTGGCGTGCCACCCGATCCACACATAAAATTCACGTAAGGTGATACACATCGAGCTAAATTACTCATTACAACACAATACCGAATATCGGTCACAAGCACGCTAAGTGCATAATGCCATCCCTGAGGGATATAGCACCATAAGATAGCAAACTCAAGCATATTGAAGTGCAATAAATGTTTTGAAACTAAAGGGCCATCCTGTTCACATAACACCATCACTACGCAGAACCTTAAAACATAAGAAATTTACCAAGCCGTTCTACAACTCACATGGCACAATATAGCATTACATGAAATAGCCGATGACGAAATAACGTCCAACGTCCGAATACTCCTCCATAAGAAGTGATATGCTGAAATGAACACATTCGGTCTGATATAGAACCTATATTCATATTTTAACCATCCACAGACCTCAAGACAATCTAATCATACCGAACTAGGCCAGTAATCTATCATGGGACCATAATAACTCCTTTTTCCCATAACGCACAAGAAAAACCACCATAACCAAAGTAATCCTCCACGGTCCATAACCCAATAAACGGAGTGCCCTCCAGGCGTAAATTCTCAAATTAACCATATCATCACAATCTTCATACTTGGTTTCATTATCCAATCAATTAAGTGATTATATGCCACACTTATACAATCTTCCCGTGGGACACGCTCCCACGATCTTCTTTAACAGATAACAAGTATGCACATCCATACCACTGGTCGCATTAACTTTGAAAAGAGACCAAGAATCCATAACCAGGACGCAAAGCCTCTTTCACTAATTACTGATCTCAAGCGACGCAGTAGACAATACCAACTTAATCCAAATATCCGAATCCCCTTCCTGCTCATCCGAGCTCGTTAAATCCTTGTCAACACCAAATCGTAACCTTGATCCTCACCTCAAATTTCATACCGCTCACTGCACCTAACAGCCATGCAATAGTACAAGAATTTCATTATAATTGTTACACCACTATTAAGGTAAACACTTCATCCCATAGAAAATTTTTACTTAACTCATTCCAAGAGAAGCATAGCAATATGCGGGGGAATTGTCATAACCGCAAATTATTCAAATCCTCAAGTAGTGGTCTAAACCACCATGACCCTTCCAGGATCCGCCTACATATAAAAAGGCCATAATACTTGAATACTTCCAAATAAAATAAATAACGGTGGTCGTCAAGCTACGCACGCACAACCATCACTATGCCAATTTAACCATGGCTAACCAATCAAACTTCTTCTAATTCATCCTTAAATTTTCTTAGAGACAATATCACTCCATTCCTTACATCACCAACCTAGATTCGCAGTCATCTAGAGCGACTCCATTCCTCGAGACCACCTTGTCTCCGAGCCCCTGAACCATTTCATACCCTCATTGCAAGCACATTCGCATCTTCAACTGGTACACCCATCCTGATAATTCCTCTACGAATCCAAAGTCTTTTTCTCATTATTCTTCCAATGCTACAATGCAAGACAAAAATATCATAGAACACTCTGAGCCTTTTATCATAATCTTTTACAAAAGCTCGATTATTAACCATACTTATAGGCTCGAAATCATTTAGGAACCACACTTTAAAATTTGAATTCACTAGGACCGTTATTGAGAGCCACCAACTCTGACTTGGTCCCGAATATAATCAACTCCGTGAATCTTCTAGCACAGGCATACCCTCTCGACGAAGCACTCGGCCGACTCACTTTCATTGAAACCCACATCTATACAAGACATAAATCATGAATCCTTCCCAAGTCTGAACATGAGCCAATAAGGCCAAACCCACCATACCCTTAACAATTCATTTTCTCAAATTACCTCTTATGTTTTTTTCCCTTAGTTGAAATAACCCATCAATATGCTAATAACCGGAAACCCATAAATAGACGACCATGCTATCCAACCATAGGCGGTGAGACTCTCCCACTTAGCTTAAAGGCACTATTACATAACTTTGGAACTAAACAAGATTCTTTCTTCATTGTTGATATGATCTAGAACAACCAACCTGCCAAGCTCCTCGAAATATTTATATAAACCATTCATTATTGCTCTGAGTCATTAACCACATTAGCATGCCGGACCTCCTTACTAGATAGCCAGTAGGATTCTTCGCAGAAGCTTCGCCAACCACGCGAACATTGTTCTGCTCATATAAGAGAACCCACTTGTGGGAATTACTTGCCGACATCTTTCAATGCCGATGCACGAGGAACAATCACTACGTCATTCATAACCCATCCTGAGCATGTGCTCATCCACCAACTGCACAATTCTGTTCACTCCTCATGGACATCAACTACATGTTCCATAATATCTTCCAATTCAAAATTATGTTGTATCATCCTTCATATCAAGCAACTCCTTTCCGTCATATCAAATCTCCCGCCGCATACTTGCTGATATTTCGAATTAAGCTCGTAGACCTAATCACCGTCCACTAAAAATTCCCAAATTACTCCAAACTTTCCTCAAGGGTGTAGTTATCCTGCTACTGAATCCATGTGTTATTCTGCCACTCTCCTATTTTGGGCAAACCCTCTTCTTTAAGCAACTTTTTATACATATTTTTCTTTTGGAGCTTGAATAATTTAATTTGAACACTTTGAGGTATATGTTCCTACACTCAATGTAAAACCTTACCAATTTCCACTTTGACACCACACCCCCTACTTAGGTTTTTGGCCTCATTCTCAATGTTCAAAAAGGGACTGGTTCATAAAAGGGAATTATTTTATAAAAGGGGAAAGGCTTGTAATGAGGTAGCCAAAGAAAATGTTAGAGGCTCAAATAGGGTACTAGTGAATTTATTTATGCAATGGTAGTCTTGAAAGGCTAAAGAGGTTTTAGAAATAACACAAAGAATGCCTAAGATCATCCCTTCAATCAAACATACTATCATTAGCGTTGAAAGACCAACCGGGCAAGTTCTAGATGATAGAAGTAAACACAAGATGTATTTGTACAAACACTAGAACACATGGCACATGAATTAATCAAGATGGATCAATTTTATTTTCTAATAAGAGCATCTAGAGCAATATTATACATACTAGTGGGAAAATAGTCTCTAAAAGAACCAAAAATTTATCACTAAAATTATTCTTCACCATGCAACTTACTTGTTTTAGCTCAACACCAAAATTCGGAGGGGAATTCTTAATTCACATTTCACATACATGAGACTAATTACTCATGGCGGCATGCCACCCGATCCACACATAAAATTCACGTAAGGTGATACACATCGAGCTAAATTGCTCATTACAACACAATACCGAATATCGGTCACAAGCACGCTAAGTGCATAATACCATTCCTAAGTGATGTTCTAAACGTCAATACCACACAAGGGGGGGTGATTTGTGTGGTACCTAATTTTTGCACTAGAAGAACCTGGTTCTTCTAGATGTAGTTATTATGACTGTTTGCGGAATTAAAAGTGCATAAAATAAAGAACACAAATATTTTTACGTGGAAAACACCTGGCTTAAAAGGTAAAAAAACCACGACCTACTACTCAATAGGATTTTCCTAAACTTCCACTAAAATCACTTAGCCAAAACAACATTTATAAACTCTTGTAAACCTAAGGATTAAACTCTAATTCCAGTGTAGCACACATCCTCAACTGTTGCGACACCTTCAAGTTAACTCTAACTTGAATACTCAAAGTACCTAATACAGTTCCTTCTAGATAAAGATGAAAGGTAAAATATGAAAACACATACTACAATTGAACTAGAAATAAAGAAAGACACAATGGAATTGGTTCTTCACTCTGGTTCATGTAGCTTCAGATTTGCACACTTGAATCACACACAAATTGCTTGCAAAATCGCCTAGTTCTTTTGCTCTCAATTTAGTTTAACTTTTGCATATGTGCAATCACCTAAAAAAGAGAACAATCATTATTATTTAAAGAGTTAGTAACCAGAGTTTGATTAAAACTCGAATTGCTGATCCTTCATCAAATTCGAGTCCTATAAAAATGCATATTCCAATCCTTATCCTTGATCCGGGTGTAGTTCTTTTTACATAAGGAGACTTCAACTCCTTATCCTATGCAACCTTTTCGATCAACTCAGAAGATATTGTTGTTTATCATTGAGACTTATCTTCTTCACACGTATGTCACATGTGTAAGTATATCAACACTATTTCTCACATGATGGACCTGGTTCATGACTGAGTTCATTTTGTCAATCTTCAAAACTTCATCTGAACTTGGGCCAACAATTTTCCCTTTTTGATGATGACAAACTATGTGCTTTTATTGATTAGAGACCCTGTGGAACTCAGCTTAATTTTCACACTTTAATGTAACTTATCATTAAGGACCAAGTTTAATTAGGTTATAAATATCACTTTATTTAAGAATACAAAGTAAAGAACAATATATCTTCCCCCTTTTGGCATCATCGAAAAGTTGCTTATTATATGAATCCCAGTTGTTAATTATTACACATGGCCACTAGGGCAACTGCAAGTGAAGACATGATTCCGTTAATCAATAATCAACTTCACAAAAGATTTAACTATTAAGTTCAGAAGTTTCATAGAACAAGAGAAAACAAAGCACATTTTCATTGATTAGGAGGTGTTTCTACAAAACAGACCACAAAAAGAAAAACAAACATCCAACCATGAGCAAAAATAGAGAAAAGTCCCGAATCTGGGTCACTGAGGGGGTTTCAAAATTGGTTCTAGGGCTTGGAGGAACTAGAGGGTTGGGATTGAAGAAGATTGAGCATTGTTTGGAGCATCCCTTCACTCTTTTCTTTTTCCTTGCTAGCTCATCTTTGAGGCTATTTCTTTCACTTTCTAGCTCAGCAATGCGAGCCTGGAGCCTAGCAATTTCTGCATCTTTTGTTCCACACTCTAGAACCAATGCCCTAACTTTGCTGTTCACATAAGTCTTTAAGGATGAACCAGGTTCAACTGGTGTTACACTTAGCAGATAGTCACAAGCCTGCAGAGTTTTGATTCCAAAGTGATCTTTGCTGGAGGCCATCTCCCACTTTTTCAATGGCATATCTAACTTGGCCAAGACAGTTGTCAGTATAAACCCATAAGGTGTGGCATGGGCCTTGGAGCCATTGATGACTCTATCCAGCAGCTTGACAATGAAAGCAGGCCAGTTAATTTGCTTTCCTCTTACAAAACACTCCAGAAGGACCAGGTCCATATAATTTGCAGTGTGCCTTGTCTCTTGTCTGGGCAGCAAGCACTTGTTCACAAACTCAAAAAGCACCTTGTGTTCAGGCTTCATCTCACTCTTTTGCACAAACCTAAACTTAGGCACTTCTTCAGCAAACTTGGTATCACAGAAATTTCTGGTGATTTGGAGAGCAGAAGGGAAAGAATCTAGACAAGGCCACCTTTGCCTAGTATAGTCATCATAGCCCTCACAGGGTATGTCTAGAATTCCATCAAATTGCACATCTACTCCCCTCACCAAGCTGGTAACAAACCCATTTACCACTGTGGCATTTGCTATAAACTCGATCAGCTCTTTTCTTGCCAGTCTTCCATCCAGTTGAAGAACCATGTTCTTTCATCCCTGTGCATTCAGGGCATCAACCAATCCTTTCATGCCTGGCTCCTCTGGGTCTTTCAAAATTCTTCCTTTCAAGATCTTTCTCCTACCAAAGAGTACAAATCTATCTTGTTCCTTTTCAGATTCCTCTTATTCTTCTTCTCCACTCCATGCTTCTTCTTCTTCAGGAACTTTCACTTGTTTTCCTTTGACTGCAGAACTGGTTCTTTTTGCCATGGGGGGTTCTACAGATACCGATTCTAAAGACTTCTTGGTAGAAGTCTTGGATTTCTTTGGTGAAGGAGTGGGAACCTCCTCAGTTGTACCTCCTTCCTGATGAACCAGTTCCATCTCCTCCTCCTCTTCTTCTGCAGCCACAGAACTTTCCACAACTTTAGCTTTTCCCTTTTCCTTCTTCTTTTTCTTGCTTGCCTCTAAGGCTTTTTGCAACTCAGCCTCACTTTGCCTTACCCTGCTTCTAGTAGCTTTCACCTTTGGTGCTGAAGGGACAGTAGACTTAGGAGATGACACCTTGCTCTTCTTTGTTGGCTTAGAGGCGGTAGGATCCTTTTAAGAAGAAGCTTTGCGCTTCTTGGGATCATAGCTTGCTCCAACCTTCTTCATAATATCAGCCAAGGTTTCTTCCACAGATGAACTAGGTTCATCTTGTTGTTTACTCAAGTGTACAAGACCTTCAGCAGCCTCCCCAGAATCACTTCCCCCTAGCTTGTTGCCACTCTTCTCTATTCCTCCACAAATGGCAAGAATTTATCTTTCTTTTTCTTTCCCTTTATACTCGACTCTCCCTCATTTACATCTCTCACAGAACCCACCAAAACAAACTTATTGTCCACTTTCTCAACTACATCAAAAAAAACATAGCATGTATTTACCTCCCTAAGATTTTCTTGATTCTTGTCTAAGTTAGAAGACCCACGTTCTTCTCCATCGCTTGCAGAAATAAAAGCTTTAGACTCAGAACTCGGGTCAGATGATTCCTTTTCAGAGCTCTCCATTTTTTGGCTGGATCTCAATTTTTCATTTAGAGCCGATCTCAGAACACCAGTAGCTACAGTCTTTCTTGCCAACATATTTTGCAGGCAGAATCTAGGTTTAGGGTTGTCGCTAGGGAGTGCAGATGAGGATGTGTTGGGAGATATAGGTGGGGGAGTTCCTGGATTTTCTTGAGGATTAGTCATGGTGAAGGATTTCCGAAAAGTTTTGGGGATTTTGGAGATTTTTAAAGAGAGAGAGTATGATCAGAGGTTTAGCACTTAATGACGGTCATGGACTAAGAAAAAAGAGTATGTGGAGTGTATTTAAAGTGGAATATAATTAGGAGCTGTAACGGCAGGCTTTTTAGTAGTGCTCAATCAGGAGTCTAATCCCATTAGGACTCCGGTCTTTAAGAGATAAATGCATGACACTAGTTTTTAGGAAAAAGTCCCGTTTTCTTTAGAATTCTAGGAGAATAAAACTGGTTCAATGCTCAATGGTAACATTTTTAGGAGTTTTGGTTAGAATAGGACTTCTGCTCATAATTGGAATATTTATTTTTCTAATTGTGCAAAGTATAGAAACATACCTGACCTTTTCTCATGAGCAGGTACTGATGAACCGGGTTCTGCAAGTAGAACTTCTCTTGATTATGCCTCATATATCAGAATAGAAAAAAACTTTATAAGAGATTAATGAATTAATATAAACACACGTCACAGGAGTATACTGATTAGAGTATGAGACTGAGTAAGAATTAGTCTAGATATTTACATAAAGTCAAAACTTCTAACCAAAAATGTTTTTTTTTTAATTTTTTCATTGCATTCTGAATTGGTTCCTTTTTAGGTGATCTTAATCATCCCTAATTCCAACATGTTCCTTTCAAAGTTTTCCCTATTTAGTGCTTTGGTGAAGATTTCAGCTATTTGTTTATCAATAGCACAGAATTCTATTAAGATTAATCCTTTCTCATAACTATCTCTCAAGAAGTGGTGTCTAACATCTATGTGCTTGGTCTTTTTATGATGAACAGGGTTCTTTGTTATACTTATAACACTAGTATTATCACAAAATATTGGTATGCATCCCACTTCAATTCCACATTCTACCAATTATTTTCTAATCCATAGTAATTGAGCACAACAAGAAGCTGCAGCCACATACTCAGCTTCAGCAGTAGATAAGGCTACTGAATTTTGCTTCTTGGTAGCCCATGATACATGACATGAACCAAGGAAGTGTGCCATACCTGAGGTACTTTTTCTATCCACTAGGAAACCTGCATAGTCAGTATCAGCATATCCTACTAGGTTGAAATTACTACCTTTAGGGTACCAAAGACACAATTCAGTAGTGCCTTTCAGATATCTCAATATCCTCTTGACAATAGTCAAGTGAGACTCTTTTGGATTTGCCTGAAATCAAGCACAAATCCCTACACTAAAAACAATGTCAGGTCTACTGGCAGTAAGATACAAAAGTGAACCAATCATACCCTCTATACAACTTTTGATAAACTGATGAACCAGGTTCATCAATATCTAATTTAGTGGCAGTTGCAATAGGTGTATCTATTTCTTTAGAATCCTCTATTTTAAACTTCTTGATTAGTTCTTTTGTATACTTCTGCTGATGAATCCTGGTTCCATTTTGGCTTTGTTTGATCTGCAACCCTAAGAAGAAGTTAAGCTCACCCATCATGCTCGTTTCAAATTCACTTTCCATTAGTTTTGCAAAATCTTTGCTTAGCTTGTCAGTGGTGGCCCCAAAGATTATGTCATCAACATAAATTTGTACAACAAGAAGGTCCTTACCATTTTCCCTTAAGAATAAGGTACTATCTATTTTACCTCTCTTGTACTCATGCTCTAGTAGGAATTTTGACAGTCTTTCATACCATGCTCTTGGTGCCTGTTTGAGCCCATAGAGACCCTTGTCCAGCTTGCACACATGTTCAGGAATTCTTTGCTTTCAAACCCTTGAGGTTGTTTCAAAAACACTTCTTCCTTCAAGTAGCCATTCAGGAAGGCGCTTTTGACATCCATTTAATGAAGAGTGAATTCCATATGTGCTGCAAAGGCTATGAGAAGTCTGATTGCCTCTTTCTTCCAACTGGAAAAAATGTCTCATCATAATTTATTCCTTTTCTCTTGGCTGTAACCTTGGACCACCAACCTTTCCTTGTTCCTTGTGACAGTTCCATCTTCATCAAGTTTTTTCCTAAAGACCTATTTAGTGCCAATGACTGATCTATCCTTGGGTCTTGGAACTAGGTGCCAAACTTGACTTCCTTCAAATTGGTTTAGCTCATCCTGCATTGCATTCACCCAATCTGCATCCTGCAAAGCCTCAACAATATTTTTAGGTTCAATGATAGATAAGAAAGCACCAAAAGCACACAGATTCTTTAATTGTGATCTGGTTTTGACTCTAGATGTTGGATCCGTGATAATGTTCTCAATGGGATGAGAACTTTGATACTTGTGAGGTTTTAGAACCAACTGGCTTCTACTGGATGTTCCAGCAATTTGATGAAGAACGGGTTCATGAACAGGTTCTTTCAAGGAGTTTATTTCAATTCCTCTTTGACTTCTTCCCCCTGTCAGGTTGCCCTGTAAGGAAGAACCTGGTCCATCACCTGTTCCTTTTGCAAGTGTCACTTTGACTTGAGTTGATGCTTCAGCCAAGTCTTTGACCAGTCCAATGGCTTCATCTTCATGTTTCTGTCTCTCAGAAAGAATGTTAGTTTCATCAAATACTACATGCACACTTTCTTCTACATACAGAGTTCTTTTATTAAAAACTTTATAAGCTTTGCTATGTGAAGAATATCCCAAGAATACTCCCTCATCACTTATGGGATCAAACTTTCATAGGGAGTCTTTTCCATTATTGAGCACATAGCACTTGCAACCAAATGCCCTAAGATGGGATATGTTTGGTTTTCTCCCTTTAAGTAACTCATAGGGAGTCTTCTCTACTAGAGGTCTGGTCATGCATCTATTTATGATGTAACATGCAGTGTTTACAATCTCTGCCCAGAAGCTGTGAGGCAATTTGCTAGATAGTAACATTGTTCTAGCCATATCCTCAAGAGTTCTATTTTTCCTTTCAACTACTCCATTTTGTTGTGGAGTCCTAGGGGCAGAGAAGTTGTGATCTATGCCATTTTCATCATAGAACTCAGCAAACTTAGAGTTTTCAAACTCAGTTCCATGATCAGACCTAATGGAGGCAAGATGATTTCCTAATTATTTATGAGTCTTCCTAACAAATTCAGAAAACATGTCAAATGCTTCATCTTTAGAAGTTAGAAATAAAACTCAGGTGAATCTAGAATAGTCATCAACTAGCACCATTACATATTTCATTCCACCATTGCTCATGGTTTTCATTGGACCACATAGATCCATATGAACCAGTTCCAACGTCTTGGACGTACTTACCATTTTCTTGGATTTGAAGGATGACCTTACCTGCTTCCCCCTTACATATGCCTCACAAACTTTATCTTCCTTGAACTTGATATTAGGTAAACCTACAACCAAGTCCTTAGAGACTAATTTGTTTAGCTGGTTTAGACTGGCATGACCTAGTCTTTTATGCCATAGGAAGGGATCATTAACTAACACACTTAAGCAAGTGAGCTCATTTTCTAAAAAGGTTGACAAATTTACAATGTAAATATTGTTAACTTTTTTTCCCTGCAAAACAATCTTGTCAGTGATAAGGTTAATCACAAAGCATTTGGTGGAGGTAAAAGCCACAAGGTTACCTCTGTCACTCAATTGTGACACACTTATTAAGCTATATTTCAACCCATCTATTAGGTAGACATTCTCTATGGAATGAGAATCAGTCTTGCCTACCTTTCCAACCCCAATGATCTCACCTTTATTTCCACTACCAAAGGAGACATTACCTCCTTTTAAATCCTCAAGTGAAAGGAACTGGTCCTTGTCCCCAGTCATATGTTTTGAGCAGCCACTATCCATATACCATATTTGGCTCCTCCCTTTCAATTGGACCTGCAAAAGGAAATCAGGGGTTAGTCTTAAGAACCCAAACTAGTTTGGGTCTCTTTCTATAAGCAAATGGATGAATTAAATTCCTTCTTGCCCATCCAGGCAACTTATTCTTTTCTTTAACAAAAACTGTGTTCTTTTGACTGGCCATTTCTTTTGCATTACATTCATATTTGTAATGGTCAGTCTTACCACAGTTTGTGCAGATTTTATTTTCAGGAAGAGTGAGGTACTTGCTTTTGGGATCCCATTTAGGAGCTTGAGTCCCATAGCCAAGTCCTCTTTTGTTACTGTTGTGATGCTATTGCAACCAGGAGAGAGCATCAGAGGCTTTGTTTCACTTGCAAGTTCTATCTAATTCATGTTTTACCTTTCTTAGATATTCTTTTAAGACTTTGATGAATTCATCTTTCCTATATAATTCACAATTCATTTTTCCCAAATTTTCTTCTAGAGTGAGATATGTGTGATCAGCTATCGTCTTTCCTGTTCCTAATTTCAGTTTTAGATTTTCAGACCTAAGTTCTAGGATGTTGTTGTCAAGTTCAAGAACCTGGTTCTTTAACTCAGCACTTTTGTTATCACTCTTATTTTCCCTAGACTCTATACTTTTACATTTTGCTTTTAGAATCACATATTCCCTAGAAAGAACTTCCTTCTCATTATTAATTATCTTAGACTCATCAATGAAGTCTATTAATAGCTCAGCCATCCTTTCTTTAGACAAGAATTTAATCTTGTCTTTGAGATGAAGAATATTTACCTCTTGTTCATCATCTGATTCTCCGATAGCCATTAGTGCTTGCTCCTCCTCAGCTTCATCTTCTGAGTCTTCATCTGAGGTTTCTCCCCAAGCAGCAACCATAGCCTTGGTTGAACCTTTTTTTCTCTTTGGTTGAACCTGTTCCTTCATTCAGCTCTTTCTTTCTTCCACTCAATCCCATTGAGGGCAGTTTCTGATCATGTGGTCAATCTTACCACACTTGTAGCATCCCTCATTGGTTTGTTTCTCCGGAGCTCTTGATTTATTGAAGTTTGTACCTCTTGAAGAACCATTTCCTCTCATCAGGTACTTCTTGAAATCCCTAGTGATCATAGCCACTTCATCATCTTCCAAATCTGCACCTTCAGCAATTCTAAGAGCTAAACTTCTCTCCTTGTTGGGGGTATCCATCTTCATGGTTTGTCTCCTCATTTCATAGGCAATTAGATTTCCAATTAGTTCATCCATTCTGAGGGTAGATGTGTTCTTGGATTCTTAAATGGCAGTGATTTTGCTTTCCCATGTGACTGGCAGAACTCTTGTCAGAATCTTCTCAACCTTGTCTTCTTCAAGGATAATCCTTCCAAGAGATTCAAGTTCATTTGTCAAAGTGGTGAATCTAGTGTACATCTCCTGGATAGTTTCTCCTTCCTTCATAGTAAAATTCTCATATTGAGAATACAGAAGTGTTCCTCTTGATCTTTTCACTTGAGGTGTTCCTTCATGAGCCACTTGTGGAGTGTCCCATATTTCCTTAGCAGTTGTACAGCTTTGGATCCTACTATACTCGTCTGGTCCTAGACCACATACAAGCCACTTCTTAGCCTTAGCATTTTTCTCCCACTTCCTCAGGTCCTCATCAGTAAAATCAGCCCTTGTTTTTGGCACATCAATTCCTTCAGCATTCTTCTTAGTGGTTGCTAGGGAACCATCAGTGACTATGTCCTAAAGTTCATAATCTCCCCCTATAATGTGATCTCTCATTCTGTTCTTCCACCAAGAATAGTACTGACCATTGAAAAGTGGAGGCCTAGCATTGGATTGCCCATCCCAGTTCCCAGGTGGTGCACTCATTGTTGATCTTCTCCTAAGGTGTTAGCCGCTTCAAGGATAACCTGCTCTGATACCAATTGATGTTCTAAGCATCAATACTACACAAGAGGGGAGGTGATTTGTGTGGTACCTAATTTTCGCACTAGAAGAACCTGTTTCTTCTAGATATACTTACTATGACTGTTTGCAGAATTAAGAGTGCATAAAATAAAGAACACAAAGATTTTTACATGGAAAACACCTGGATCAAAAGGTGAAAAAACCACGACCTACTACTCAGTAGGATTTTCCCAAACTTCCATTAAAATCACTAAGCCAAAATAGCATTTACAAACTCTTGTAAATCTAAGGATTAAACTCTAATCCCAGTGTAGCACACAGCCTCAATTGTTGCGACACATTCAGGTTAACTTTAACTTGAATACTCAAAGTACCTACTACAATTGCTTCTAGATAAGGCTGAAAGGTATAATATGAAAACACCTACTACAATTGAACTATAAATAAAGAAAGACACAATGGAATTGGTTCTTCACTCTGGTTCATGTAGCTTCAGATTTGCACACTTGAATCACACACAAATTGCTTGCAAAATAGCCTAGCTCTTTTGCTCTCAATTTAGTTTAACTTCTGCGTATGTGCAATCACCTGTAAAAGACAACAATCATTATTATTTATAGAGTTAGTAACCAGAGTTTGATTAAAACTCGAATTGCTGATCATTCATGAAATTCGAGTCCTAGAACAATTCAAACTCCAATCCTTACCCTTGATCCGGATGTAGTTCTCTTTACATAAGGAGACTTCAACTCCTTATCCTATGCAACCTTTTCGATCAACTCAGAAGATATTGTTGCTTATCCTTGAGACTTATCTTCTTCACACGTATGTCACATGTGTAAGCATATCAACATTGTATCTCACATGATGGACCTGTTCATGACTCAGATCATTTTATCAATCTTCAAATCTTCATCTGAACTTGGGCCAACACTGAGGGATATAGCGCCATAAGCTAGCAAACTCAAGCACACTGAAGTGCAATAAATGTTTTGAAACTAAAGGGCCATCCAGTTCACATAACACCATCGCTACGCAGAACCTCGACACATAAGAAATTTACCAAGCCGTTCTGCAACTCACACGACACAATATAGAATTACATGAAATAGCCGATGATGAAATAACATCCAACGTCCGAATACTCCTCCATAAGGAGAGCTATGCTGAAATGAACACATTCGGCCTGATATAGAGCCTATATTCATATTTTAACCATCCACTGACCTCAAGCCAATTCTGATCATATCGAACTAGGCCAATAATCTATCATGGGCCCATAATAACTTTTTTTTTACCGTAACGCACAAGAACAACCATCATAACCGAACTAATACTCCACGGTTCACAACCCAATAAACAGACTGCCCTCCAGGTGTAAATTCTCAATTAACCATATCATCACAATCTTCATACTTGGTTTCATTCTCCAATCAATCAAGTGATTATACCCCACACTTATAAAATCTTCTCGTGGGACACGCTCCCACGATCTTCCTTAACAGATAACAAGTCTGCACATCCATACCGCCGGTCACACTAATGTTGAAAAGCGACCAAGAATCCATAACAAGGACGCAAAGCCTCTTTCACTATTTACTGATCTCAGGCGACGCTGTAGACAATACCAACTTACTCCAAATATCCGAATCCTCTTCCTGCTCATCCGAGCTCGTGAAATCCTTGTCAACACCAAACCGTAACCTTGATCCTCACCTCAAATTTCATACCGCTCACTGCACCTAACAGCCATGCAATAGTACAAGAATTTCATTATAATTGTTGCACCACTATTAGGGTAAACACTTCATCCCATAGAAAATTTTTACTTAACTCATTCCAAGAGAATCATAGCAATATGCGAGGGAATTGTCATAACCGCAGATTATTCAAATCCTCAAGTAGTGGTCTAAACCACCATGACCCTTCCAGGATCCGCTTACATATAAAAAGGCCATAATACTTGAATACTTCCAAATAAAATAAATTACGGTGGTCGTCGAGTCTCACACGCACAACCATCACTATGCCAATTCAACCATGGTTAACCAATCAAACTTTTTCTAATTCATCATTAAATTTGCGTAGAGATAATAATAGCCCCATTCCTTACATCACCAACCTAGATTCGCACTCATCTTGAGCGACTCCATACCTCGAGACCACCTTGTCTCCAAGCCCCTGAACCTTTTCATACCCTCATTACAAGCACATTCGCATCTTTAACTAGTACACCCATTCTGATAATTCCTCTATGAATCCGAAGTCTTTTTCTCATTTTTCTTCCAATGCTACAATGCAAGACAAAAATATCATAGAACACTCCAAGCCTTTTATCATAATCTTCTACAAAAGCTCGATTATTAACCATACTTATAGGCTCAAAATCATTAGGAACCACACTTTAACATTTGAATTCACTAGGACTATTGTTGAGAGACACCCACTCTGACTTGTTCTTGAATATAATCAACTTCGTGAATCTTCTAGCATAGGCATACCCTCTCGATGAAGCACTTGGCCGACTCACTTTCGTTGAAACCTACATCTATACAAGACATAAATCATGAATCCTTCCCCAAGTCTGAACATGAGTCAATAAGGCCAAACCCAGCATACCCTTAACAATTCCTTTTCTCAAATTACCTCTTATGTTTTTTTCCCTTAGCTGAGATAACCCATCAATATGCTAATAACCGGATATCTCATAAATAGGCGACTATGCAATCCAAACATAGGCGGTGAGACTCTCCCACTTAGTTTAAAGGCACTATTACACAACTTTGGAACCCAACGAGATTCTTTCTTCATTGTTGATATGATCTAGCACAACCAACCTGCCAAGCTCCTCGAAATCTTTCTGTAAACCATTCCTGAATACTCCGAGTCATTAACCACATTAGCATGCCCGACCTCCTTACTAGATAGCCAGTAGGATTCCTCGTAGAAGTTTCGCCAACCACGCGATCACTGATCTGCTCATATGATAGAACCCACTTATGGGGATTACATGTCGAGATCTTTCAACGCCGATGCAGGAGGCACAATCACTACGTCATTCATAACCCATCATGAGCATGTGCTCATCCACCAACTGCACAATTCCATTCATTCCTCATGGACATCAACTACATGTGCCACAATATCTTCCAATTCAAAATTATGTGTATCATCCTTCATATCAAGAAGCTCATTTCCGACATATCAAATCTCCCAACACATAGTAGCCGATATATCAAATTAAGCTCGTAGACCCAATCACCGTCCACTAAAAATTCCAAAATTACTCCAAACTTTCCTCAAGGGTGCAGTTATCCTGCTACTGAATCCACGTGTTGTCCTACCACACTCCCATTTTGGCCAAACCCTCTTCTTTAAGCAACTATTTGACTTCCGCTTCATAAACTTGGCCATCTAGAAATATAACCATCGTGTGACACTTTTCACATGTCCTTTATCATCCTTCGCTGCCCAGCTGATACCTTAATGTTGGCCCAAGAACAGGTAAAGTTTTGAAGAATGACAAATAAACTCAGTCATGGATCAGGTCCATCATGTGAAGCACAGTGTTTGTCAACTTATACATGTGAGATGCACGTGAAGGAGATAAGTCCCATTGATCAAGTAGTAATATCTCGTGAACTAATAGGAAACGTTGCATATGGGATAAGGAGAGAAAGTTTCCTTATGAGAAGAAATCACAATCCAGATAAAGGATAGGGTTGGAGGTTGTGGTGTTCAAGGACTCAATTTCGATGGAAGATTAGTAATTGAGTGTCAATCAAACTCCAATTACTAACTCATTAAATAACAGTGATTGTTCTCTTTTACATGGTTTGCACAAAAACACAGAAGTTAAACATGAATTGAGAGCAAAATAGCAAGGATTTTTGCAAGCGATTCGTGTATGATTCAAGTGTGCATTCCTGAAGCTACTTAGACAAGATAGAAGAACAAATTCCATTGTGTCTTTCTTTTATTCTAGTTCAATTGTAGTAGGTCATTTAAACTTGTACCTTTCAGCTTTCATAAAAGCAATTATATTAGGTACTTTGAGTATTCAAGTTAGAGTTAACTTGAAGTTGTCACAACAGTTGAGGCTGTGTGCCACAACGGGATTAGAGTTTAATCCTTAAGTTTACAAGAGTTTTGTAAATGTTGTTTTGGCTCAATGATTTTAGTGGAAGTTTAGGAAAATCATACTGAATAGTAGATCGTGGTTATTTCACCTTTTGAGCCAGGTGTTTTCCACGTAAAAATCTTTGTGCTCCTTACTTTAGGTACTTATTATTCCGCAAATAATAGAGTTAGTACACCTAGAAGAATTAGGTTCTTCTAGAGCGAAAAATTAGGTACCACACAAATCACCC
>MU748107.1:16751-37984 GCA_026770625.1 Nicotiana glauca | reverse complement strand
CCCCCCCCCCCCCATGTGGTATTGATGTATAAAACATCAATTAGTATCAGAGAGAGTTATCTTTGAAGAGGCTAACACCTTAGGAAAAGATCAACATGAGTGCACCACCTGTGAACTAGGAAGGGCAATCTACTGCTAGGCCTCCACTCTTCAGTGGACAGTAATATTCTTGGTGGAAGAACATGATAAGGTATCACATCATAGGAGAAGACTATGAACTCTGGGACATATTCACTGATGGTCCTCTAGCAACTACAAAGAAGAATAAGGAAGGAGTGGATGTGCCAAAGACAAGGGTTGACTGCACTGCTGAAGACCTGAAGAAGTGGGAAAAAAATGCTATGGCCAAGAAATGACTTGTGTGTGGACTAGGTCCAGATGAGTACAGCAGGATCCAAAGTTGTACCACTGCTAAGGAAATCTAGGACACTTTGCAAGTGTCTCATGAAGGAACACCTCAAGTGAAGAGGTCCAGAGGAACATTGTTGTATTCTCAATATGGGAATTTTACTATGAAGGAAGGAGAAACTATCCAAGATATGTATACTAGGTTCACTAAACTAACAAATGAACTTAAGTCTCTTGGAAGGATTATTCTTGAAGAAGACAAGGTTGAAAAAATCTTGATAAGGGTACTTCCAATCTTATGGGAAAGCAAAATCACTGCTATTCAGGAATCTAAGAATATTGCTACCCTCAAGTTGGATAAACTAATTGGAAATCTTACTACCTATGAACTGAGAAGGCAAACCATGAAGATGGATACACCCAAGAAGGAAAGAAGTCTGGCTCTCAGAATTGCTGAAGGTACAGATCTGGAGGATGATGAAATGGCTATGATCACAAGGGATTTCAAAAATTACCTGATGAGAGGAAAAGGGTTCTTCAAGAGTTACAACCTTCAACAAACCAAGGGCTCCTGAGAAACAGACCAATGAGGGTTGCTACAAGTGTGGAAAGACTGATCACATGATCAAAAACTTCCCTCAATGGGAAATTGAGTGGAAGAAAGAAAGGTCTGAACGAAGGAATAGGAAGAAGGAACAGGTTCAACCAAAAAGGAACAAAGGATCAACAAAGGCTATGGTTGCTGTCTGGGGATGAACATTAGATGACGACTCAGAAGATGAAGCTGGAAATGAACATGCCCTTATGGCCATCGGAGAATTAGATAATGAACAAGAGGTCCAAGTGAAAGGAAGTAGCCAAATATGGTATATAGATAGTGGCTGCTCAAAACATATGACTTGGAGCAAAGACCAGTTCCTTTCACTTGAGGACTTAAAAGAAGGTAATGTCTCCTTTGGTAATGGAAAGAAAGGTGAGATCATTGGGGTTGGAAAGGTAGGTAAGACAGACTCTCACTCTATTGAGAATCTCTACTTGATAGATGGCTTGAAATATAGCCTAATTAGTGTGTCACAAATGTTTGACAGAGGTAACCTTGTAGCATTCACCTCTACTAAATGTTTTGTGATTAATCTTACCACTGACAAGATTGTTTTGCAAGAAAAGACAGTTAACAATATTTACATTGTATATTTGTCTACTCTCTTATAAAATGAAATAACTTGCCTAAGTGTGTTGGTTAATGATCCCCTCCTGTGGCACAAAAGACTTGGTCATGCCAGTCTGAATCAGCTAAACAAATTAGTATCTAAGGACTTGGTGAGAGGGTTACCTAACATGAAGTTCAAGGAAGACAAAGTTTGTGAGGAATGTGCAAGAGGGAAGCAGGTAAGATAATCCTTCAAAAGCAAGAAATTGGTAAGCATAACCAAGTCGTTGGAATTGGTCCATATAGATCTCTGTGGTCCAATGAGAACCATGAGCAGAGGTGGAAAGAAATATGCAATGGTGCATGTTGATGATTAGTCTAGATTTACCCGGGTTCTATTTCTAACTTCCAAAGATGAAGCATTTGACATGTTTACTGCGTTTGTTAGAAAAACTTAGAAACAATTAGGAAATCAAATTGCATCCATTAGGTCTGATCATGGAACTGAATATTAAAACTCCAAGTTTGTTGAATTTTGTGGTAAAAATGGTATAGATCATAATTTCTCTGCCCCTAGGACTCCTCAATAAAATGGAGTAGTTGAAAGAAAGAATAGCACTCTTGAGGACATGGCTAGGACCATGTTGCTTTCTAGTGAACTACCTCAAAGCTTTTGGGCAGAAGCTGTAAACATTGCATGTAACATAATCAATAAATGCATGACTACACCTCTTGTAGAGAAGACTCCCTATGAGTTACTTAAAGGGATAAAACCAATCCTATATTAGGGTATTTGGTTGTAAGTGTTATGTGCAAAATAATGGAAAAGACTCCCTAGGTAAGTTTGATCCCATAAGTGATGAGGGAGTATTCTTCGAATATTCATCACATAGCAAAGCATATAAAAAGTTTAATAAAAGAACTATGTGTGTAGAAGAAAGTGAACGTGTATTATTTGATGAAACTAACATTCTTTCTGAGAGATAGGAACATGAAGATGAAGCCATTGGATTGGTAAAGGACTTGACTGAAGCCTCAGCTCAGGTCAAAGAGGCACCAACAGAAGGAACATGTGATGGAATCCATCCAGGGCAACCTGATAGGGGGAACTAATCAAAGGGGAATTGAAGTAAATCCTTTAAAGGAACCTATTCTTGACCCTGTTCCTCAGCAACAGAACATAGGAGAAATATCTAGCAGAAACCAGTTGGTTGTGAAACCTCACAAATATCAAAGTTCTCATCCCATTGGGAACATAATCACTGATCCAACATCTGGAGTTAAAACTAGATCAAAATTAAAGAATCTATGTGTTTTTTATGCCTTTTTGTCTCTTATTGAACTTAAAAATATTGTTGAGGATTTGCAGGATATAGATTGGGTGATTGCTATGCAAGATGAACTCAATCAGTTTGAGAGAAGTCAAGTTTGGCATCTAGTTCCAAGACCAAAGGACAGATCCGTCACTGGTACAAAGTGGGTCTTCATAAACAAACTTGATGAAGATGGAACAGTTACAAGAAACAAGGCAAGACTGGTGGTCCAAGGTTACAGCCAAGAGGAGGGCATAGACTATGATGAGACTTTTGCCCCAGTTGCAAGACTAAAGGCAACCAGACTCCTCATAGCCTTTGCAGCACACATGCAATTCACTCTTCATCAAATGGATGTCAAAAGTGCCTTCCTGAATGGCTACCTAAAGAAGAAGTGTTTGTAAAACAACCTTCAGGATTTGAGAGCAAGGAATACCCTGAGTATGTGTACAAGTTAGACAAGGCTCTTTATGGACTTAAGCAGACCCCAAGAGCATGGTATAAAAGATTGTCCAAATTCTTGCTGGAGCATAGTTACAAAAGAGGTAAAATTGATAGTGCCATATTCTTAAGGGAGAAGGGTAAGGATCTCCTTATTGTACAAATATATCGATGACATAATCTTTGGGGCCACTACTGATAATCTAAGTAAGGACTTTGCAAAATTGATGGGGAGTGAGTTTGAAATGAGCATAATGGGTGAGCTTAACTTCTTCTTAGGCTTACAAATCAAATAGAGTCTAAATGGAACCATGATCCATCAGCACAAGTATGTAAAAGAGCTAATCAAAATAAATAGACACACCCATTGCAACTGCTACTAAATTAGATGTTGATGAACCTGGTTCATTAGTTGATCAAAAGTTGTATAGGGGTATGATTGGTTCACTTCTATATCTTACTACTAGCAGACCTGACATTGTTTTCAGTATATGGCTTTCTGCTCGCTTCCATGCAAATCCTAAAGAGTCTCACCTAAATGATGTCAAAAGGATGTTAAGATACTTGAAAGGCACCACTGATCTGTGTCTTTGGTATCCCAAAGGTAGCAATTTTAATCTAGTAGGATATGCTGATGCGGATTATTCAGGCTTTCTAGTGGATAAGAAGAGCACCTCAGGTATGGCACACTTCCTTGGTTCATATATTGTGTCATGGGCTACCAAAAAGCAAAACTCAGTGGCCCTATCTACTGCTGAAACTGAGTATGTTGTTGCTGCCTCTTGTTGTGTTCAATTGCTATGGATCAAACAACAGCTGGTAGATTTTGGTATTGATGTTGGTTGTATTCCAATATTCTGTGATAATACTAGTGCTATAAGTATGACAAAGAACCTTGTTCATCATAAGAGGACTAAGAACATAGATGTTAGACACCACTTCTTACGAGATATCTATGAGAAAGGACTGATATCCATACAGTTCTATGCTACTAATAAGCAAATTGCCAACATTTTCACTAAAGTACTGAGTAAAGAAAACTTTGAGAAGAAGAGGTTGGAATTAGGGATGATTAAGATCACATAATAGGTCCGGTTCAGAATGCACAATGAAAAAATTATTGGAAAAAAAGGAAATTAAAAGAAGAAAAAAATATTTGTTAGGAGTTCTAAATTTGTAAATATCTAGATTAATTCTTACTCAATTTCATACTTTAATTAGTATACTCATGTGACATGTGTCTATATAATTCATTGGTCTCTTACAAAGTCTTTTCTATTATGACATTTAGGCATGTTCAAGAGGGTTCTATATGAAGAACCTGGTTCATCAGTATGAGTTCATATGAAAGCTCAGGTATGTTTTCAATATTTTGTATAATTAGAAAGATTAACAATTTAATCATGAGCAGAAGTCCTACATTTGCCAAATTCCTAGAAAATTATATCCGTTGAGGCATTGAACCACTTTCGTCCATTTAGAACTCTAAAACCATGATTTTTGCCTAATATCTAGGGAAGCTAAACAATCATTAAAGGTCTGGAATTCCAGGTTGATTAGACTTCTAATTGACCCCTGAAAAAGTTGTTGTTACTGCATTGATGTCTAATTGCCTTTAAATACACACCACATATCTAATCTTCTTCATTATTCTAAAAACCGTTGAAAATAATTCTCCAATTCTAATCGCTTCTCTTCTTCAGAAATTCCCAAATTTCCTCCATAAACGAAGAACCATGTCTAACCCACAAGATCATCCTGGCACTCTTACACCACCAACACCCTCAAATTCATCCTCATCTACTCCTCCTAGTGAATCCCCAAAAACTAGGTTTCGAAGGCAGAAAATGTTGTCTAGATAAACTCTAGCATCTGGAGCTTTGAGGAAAGTTTTAAATGAGAAATTGAAAGCTAGCCAGAAGAAAGAAAGCCCAGTTCATGAGTCTAGTTCCAGTTTTGACTCTGAGTCCTTTATATCTGCCAGTGAAGGTAAAGAACATGGGTCTTCTAACACTGAGAAAATTCAAGAAACCCATGTTGAGGTAAGTTCTTCTGTTATTGAAAACTTAGTAAATAAGTTTGTTCTAGTTTGACCTATTAGAGATGTAAAGGTGGCTTAATCGAGTAGGAGTGGAGGTAAAGAGAAAGGAAAAGGGAGAGAGTGAGCAAGTGGTGAAGAGAGGGGAAAAAGGAAAAGAGCAGTCCTTGCTATATGTTGAGTTGAAGAAGAGAGTGGCATCAAGTCAGGAGGAAGTGGTTCTGGGGAAACAACTGAAGGCTTGGTTCATTTAAGAAAACAAAGAGATGAACCTGGTTCATCTTCTGAGGAAACTCTGGTTGATCTTCTGAAAAGGGTTGGGGTAAGTTATGACCCAAAGAAATGCAAATCTACCTCACAAAAAGCCCCAAATGTTTCAAAGCCATCCAAGAAAATAAAGACTTTATCCCCAAAATCTGCTGCCCCTTCAATGCCTAAGGGAAGAGCTATAAGAAGCAAGGTAAGACAAAGTGAATCTGACCTACAAAAAGCACTGGAAGAAAGCAAGAAAAAGAAAATGGAGAAGGGAAAGAAAAAGATTGTAGAGTCCTCTGAGGTTGCAAAAGAAGAGGAGACAGAACTGGCCCATCAAGAAAGGGGAACCGCAGTGGAGGTTCCTACACCAAAACCTAAAAGGTCCAAGACTTCTTCCAAGAAGTCTTCTCCTATACCTGTGCCGACTGAACCCTCATTGGCCAAGAGGACAAGATCTACAACGAAAGGCAAGCAAAAGAAAATTACTGAAGAAGATGAAGAGTGGAGTGAAGAAGAAGAAGAAGAAGAAGAAGAAGAGGAATCTGACAAGGAGTAGGTTAAGTTTGCTATTTTTGGCAGGAGAAAGATCTTGAAAGTAAGACTGCTGACGGACCTCGAAGAACCAGGGATGATGAGACTGGTGGATACTTTAGCTACACAAGGTTGGAAGGACATGGTCCTTGAAATGGATGGGAGGCTGGCTAGGAATGAATTGATTGAATTTATGGCCAATGCTGATGTGAAGGATGGAGTAGTCACCGGCCTGGTGAAAGGAGTCAAAGTGAAGTTTGATGCAGTCAAACTGGGTGAGATCCTGGACATACCTACTGAAGGGTATGATGACTATACAAGGCAAAGGTGGCCATGTCTGGATTCTCTCCCTACTTCTCTTGAAATCATTAGGAGTTTCTATGACTTTAGAGATGTGCCTGAATCCATATTTGTGCAGAAAAGTGAAATGAGGCCTGAGCACAAGGTCTTGTTTGAATTTGTCAACAAGTGCCTCTTGCCCAAACAGGAGAGAAGGCACATTGCAAATTACATGGACCAGGTTCTTATGGAGTGCGTGGTGAGAGAAATGCAAATCAACTAGCCTGCTTTCATTGATAAATTGCTCAACAAGTTCATCAATGGATCAAAGGCTCATGCCACTCCATATGGGTTCATATTGACTACTGTGTTGGACAGGCTAAATGTGCCTTTTAAGAAATGGGAAATGGCATCAAGCAAGGAGCATTTTGGTGTTAAAAGGCTGTTGGCTTGTGACTATCCAGTCAATGCCATCCCAGTTGAACCTGGTTCATCTCTGAGGACACCCATAAACCGCAAGGTTAGGGCTTTGGTAAAAGAATGTGGAACTAAGGATGATGAAATTTCTAAGCTCAAGGCTCGAGTAGCTGAGTTGGAATCCGAGAGAGATAGCCTTAGAACTGAGCTAGCAAAAGAAAAGGACAAGAGTGATGGAATACTTCAAAATATGCCAAACCTTCTCCAGTCTCAACCCTCTAGATCCTCCAAGCCCTAGGTCTCCCAGCACTTGTCTTCTGAACCAGTCTAGTACCCCAGTGACCCCTAGTGACCCGGATTAGGGATGTTTCTATTTTTGTTTGCTCATGGTTGGGAAGTTTTTCTTTCTTTTTGTGGACTGTTTGTGGAATCATATCTTTATCAATGACAAATGTTGTTTTCTCTTGTTCAATGATGATTCCGATTCTGATCTTAATAGTTTAAATATGGATGGTGATTATTGATATGTGCATAATGATTTCACTTGCAGTTTCCCTAGTGGCCATGAGTACTTATTAAAATCTTGGATTCACACTGTGTATACAACTTTTTGATGATGTCAAAAAGGGGAAGAGATATTGTGCTTTACTTATTATTTTAATTAAGTGATATTTATAACCTAATTATCCTGGTCCTTGATGATAAGTGAAATTTCTAAGCTAAGTGTTGATGTGTAAGCTGAGTTCTTATAGGTTCTTTAATCAGTAAAAAGCACAGAGTTTGTCATCATCAAAAAGGGGGAATTTGTTGGCCTAAGAATATGTAAAGTTTTGAAGAATGACAAATCATCAAAAAGGGGGAATTTGTCAACCTATACATGTGAGATGCACGTGAAGGAGATAAGTCTCATTGATCAAGAAGCAATATCTCTTGAACTGATCGAAAAGGTTGCATATGGGATAAGGAGAGAAAGTCTTCTTATGAGAAAAGAACACAATCCGGATAAATGATAGGGTAGGAGGTTGTGGTTTTCAAGGACTCAACTTCGATGGAATATCAACAAATTGAGTCTCAATCAAATTCCAATTGCTAACTCATTAAATAACAGTGATTGTTCTCTTTTACAGGGGTTGCACAAAAATGCATAAGTTAAATATGAATTGAGAGCAAAATAGCAAGGCTTTTTGCAAGCAGTTCGTGTGTGATTCAAGTGTGCATTCCTAAAGCTACTAGGACAAGATAGAAGAACCAATTCCACTGTCTCTTTCTTTTACTCTAGTTCAATTGTAGTAGGTGATTTAAACTTGTACCTTACAGCTTTCTTAGAAGCAATTCTATTAGGCACTTTGAGTATTCAAGTTAGAGTTAACTTGAAGTTGTCGCAACAGTTGAGGCTGTGTGTCACAACGGGATTAGAGTTTAATCCTTAGGTTTACAAGAGTTTTGTAAATACTGTTTTGGCTCAGCAATTTTAGTGGAAGTTTGAGAAAATCCTGCTGAGTAGTAGGTCGTGGTTTTTTTACCTTTTGAACCAGGTGTTTTTCACGTAAAAATCTCTATGTTACTTACTTTAAGTACTAATTATTCCGCAAATAGCATAGTTAGTACACCTAGAAGAACAAGGTTCTTCTAGAGCGAAAAATTGGGTACCACACAAATAACCCCCCCCCCCCCTCTTGTGTGGTATTGACATATAAAACATCACTTAGATCAAAAATCTAACTCAGTAGCTCTTGCACCAATAGACCTCTACTAACTTTAAACCTTCCTGAAGATCATCTCTTCTAGAGCCATCGACATTAGATATATCGACTAAATCTTGAACCTCCGCGCCCCGCGATCTCTAATAGTTGCTTCTTATTGTTATCTCATAATACCCCGCCGCAATGGAGAATCGTAGAAGATCATAACACCGGAAACTTAACACATTGTAACAAGTTAAATAGCACCTCATCATAGACGAGAATTCCATCACGCTCACAAATACCAAGTCTCGCTACTCCATCAACCCAAATCTGAACATTCTTAGCCCGATTACCTTCCCCCGCCGGGAATAAAATACCGAGTCTCTAAATCATGCACTGAGTAAACCACCCTTCAAATCATTTACTGTCCCGACGCGTAGGCAAGCGTCCTACCGTCCCATCAATACCATGTGACAACTGTTCACAAGCATCATAGCAACATGTGCCTAGCCTTAGAGCTCCCAGAAGTACATCTACTAAGCTGAAATGATAGAATATCCTTCCGCAAGGAGACAACAATAGTCAAATCAACTACCCAGGGAGAAGCAACCTGCACCACCTCTATAGTACCTTTAAAACTTCTCAATTCCTGATTTATAATAAGCGTTTTGCATCGCATAACATAGATTAGGAAGGAAACAAAGGCATAATCGTCAAAGGAATCAGATCGAACAATGAGGAAATCGAGAAGGGGAGTGCTCTTAACAGCCTTGTAGCCTCCCAAAGATAAGTACAGACGTCTCTGTACCGATCTACAAGACTCTACAAGAGTTTCTCATGACTCGTGAGACCCAAGGAAACCTAGTGCTCTGATATCATGTTGTCACGATCAAAAATCCACTAAGGAACGCGAAGGCACCAGACACCGCTGTCAGGCAAGCCAACCATAAATACTTAATAAAATTCTCATTTAAATAATTGTGAAAACTCTGATTTTCCTTCAATTTTTACTAATGAAAGATACTCATTCCAAATTAAATATAAATGTCAACAAGTCAATACAATATACCCCACAATCATCCCAGAACCCAGTGTCACAAGTGCATGAGCATTTACTAGGGAATGACATAAAGTACAGTAACTGTCCGGAATACAAAGTGGACAGAAATAAAAATACAATACAATACTCTAAAAGAGACTCTGTTGGTTGCGGGTCGTCTCGATAAATGCAGCTCACCTAAATCTCCGTAACAACCATACCGCTATGACACTAAGCCACTAGCCACACATGAACTTGTGCCACAAAAATACACAGGAACTATAGTATGAGTACAAAAATAATGTGTACCCAGTAAGTATCCCATCTAATCTTGAAGAAGTAGAGACGAGAGGTCGACTTTGACACTGACTAGTGATCCAATAATGATACGTCCATAATATAATAAGTCGAGGATTTTTATAATCATGATAGTAATTCAATAAAATAAAGCAAGTAAACAATTCTTCCTTTTATAGGAAATCCCCAAATTCCTTTCCATCATTTATACATTTATTCTCAAGTCAGGGATAGCAAATATCAACATTTATAAATCCCAAGCCAAGCAATACAAGCATGCGCAAATCATGTCAAGGACGTATGGCCCGATCCAACAATATTTAAAATGTGCACTGCCAGAGGGTCGAATGGTGCGAACAATAGATGCATCTATTACCCAACTCATAAATCATACATGCGACGCGGTCAAATATAAATAAACAATCGCCCTGCTCGTAAATCATACATGCGACATAGGTACACATAGAAACACATATTCGAACAGTCAATCAAGACTTCATCTAGGAAATAATTGTTCAAGGAGGCGTACATTTCTCTTTTACAAGTCAAGAAAATGAAGTGTAAATCTTTTAGAAAATCATTTGCCACTTCGATATGATTCCATCATTTTAAACTATCAATAAGGTTAGAGTTATTATAAGTAAAGTATGCTTTTGGGTCCTATACTACCCGGACAAAAGCATAATAGTAGTTATGCATAGACTCTTTTCACCTCGTGCGTACGTAGCCCCCACAAATAGTAGCACATATTCAATTAATTCACTTATGGGGACAATTCCCTCTTACAAGGTTAGAAAGGAGACTCACCTCCTAGGAAGCCCAATGACCGATTTCCAAGCACTTCCAACGACTCAAACCGATGCCCCGACGCTCCAAAACTAGTCAAATAACGGGCAAACCAATGAAAATACACCCTAATATTCATAACAATTGAATTTATATAAAATCCCAACACTGCTCGAAAAGTTGACAAAATCCCCCTCGGGCCCACGTGCCCAGATTCTAAAAAAAATTTGAAGATAAAGTTTGCCCATAACCTCACGAACTCAAATATATAATTTACCCTCAATTTCATGCCCAAAATCGTGGTCAAAATCTAAGAATACTAAGTTTCTAGGTAGTCCCTAAAACCCCAAGTTTTTCATTAATTTCCACGTTCAAATCCATATCTAAATTATGTATTTAACTTGTAATGAGCGGAAATAACTTACCTTGAGATACTTGGAGAAAATTTTCCCTTGAAGCTCTCCAAAATCGCCCACACCAAATTAAAATGGGAGAAAAATGACCATCTCCCGATTTTAAAAGAGCACACTACCTCCAGCCTTTCCGCACCTACGGTCAATTGACTGCTTCTGCGGTTCCGCAGGTGCGGCCCCACTACCGCATTTGCAGTCCTTCCCAGGCCCCTTATTTCCGCTTATGCACTCCTCCTTCCGCAGGTGCGGTCCCGCTTCTGCGGCGACTTGACCGCATATGTGATCCCAACCTTCTCTCTTCTCAACTGCATCTACGCTTCTTTGACCACTTCTGCGGTTCCGCACCTACGACCAAAACCTCACAAGTACAGACTGGCCTAAAGAGCATAGTAACGGGGCTGGGCCCCACCACCCTAAACCGTATTCCTAGGTCGATCTGCTGCTAGCTGGCCTCCACCTCTGGTGGTCTGAGCTCCACCTCTGGTGGTCTGAGCTCCACCTCTATGACCTCTACCTCTACCTCTACCTCTACCTCTAGCTGGCTGGGCTGGCTGTGGAGCACCTGGTGCCTGAACCGTGGCACGAGAAGCTTGGTGCTGAAAACTACTCGGTGCTCGAGGGCAAAATCTGGAAATATGACCCATGTCACCACAAGTGTAACAAGCCCTCGACTGCTGAGTCTGCTGTCCCTGTCGACCCGAATGGCCTCCACAAAAACTCTAAAGTGGCGGTACGCTGATAGGAGCTGGCGGTGCACTGAATGACTGCTTATCAGAATAGTGTGCCTGAGAACCACGGCCACCTGACGTACTATGAGAAACCTGGAGGGCCGACTGAAAGGGCCTAGGAGGATGGCCTCTACCATATGAATCTCTGCCTCCCGACGAGGTACCACTGAATCTACCAGAATGAGGTGCTCTCTTGTCTCCCCCGTGACCACTTCCCTGTGACAGAACCATCTCAACTTTGCGGGCCACATTGGCCGCCTCCTGAAAGCTGATCTCACTACTAGTCTCCCTAGCCATCTGGAGACGAATTGCCTGAGTCAAACCATCAATAAATCTCCTTACCCTCTCTCTCTCTCGGTGGGAAGTATGACAAGAGCATGGCGAGCTAGATCAATAAAACTGGTCTCATACTGAGTGACCGTCAAAGAACCCTGCTGGAGGCACTCAAACTACCTCCGATAAGCATCCCTCTGAGTAACGGGGAGAAACTTCTCCAGAAACAACTCTGAAAACTAATCCCAAGTCAAAGACGCTGACCATGCTGGTCTGGCTAAGCAATAATCCCTCCACCAAGTCTTGGCGGATCTAGATAGGTGAAATGTAGCAAAATCGACTCCATTGGACTCAACAATGCCCATATTCCGAAGAACCTCGTAGCAGCTATATAAGAAATCCTGGGGGTCCTAGAAGAAGCACCACTGAATGTAGTAGTGAAGAGCTTGGTGAACCTATCCATCCTCCAAAAAGCATCTGCGGACATAGCCATTCCATAGCCAGCCTTTGCAACTACCCCTGGCTGAACCACCATAGCTGGCTGAACCACTGGAATCTGACCCTGGGGAGCTACCTACTCCGAAGTACGTGTAGCAGGAGTCCGGGCTCCTCCTCCAGCCTGAGAGGTGGTTGGTGCTACAGGAAGCAATCCTGCTCAGGTGACACTCTCCATGAGGCCTACCAATCGGACTAGAGCGTCCTGAAGAAATAGGGTAGAAATAAACCCCTCTGGGACCTGAGCTGGGCCCATCAGAACTGCTGCGATTGGGGCCGGAACCTCCTCCTCAAAGTCAACCCGAGGCTCCACCGCTGGTGCTGGTGCTGGTGCTTCTGCTCGGGGCTGAGCTCTACCCTTACTTCATCCTCTAGCACGGCCTCGTCCTCTACCCCTAGCAGGAGCTACCTGGGGCTTGGACTGCTGATCGGTAGATAAGGAAGCACGTGTTCTCACCATCTGCGAAAAAATAGAGTAGAAATTCAATCAGCATTGAGAAACCAAATCACACGACAAGAAAGAACAAATGTGGAACATTTCCTAACTCTGTAGCCTCAAGGGGATAAATACAGACATCTCTGTACCGATCCCTCAGACTCTACTAAGTTTGTTCGTGAGTTGTGAGGCCTATGTAACCTAGTGCTCTGATACCAACTTGTCACGACCCGGATTTTCCACCCTCGGGAGTCGTGATGGTGCCTAACTGTGGAAGCTAGGCAAGCCAAACTTGATTACTTTTTTTCATTAATATACAAATCCTTTTAACGATTCTTCGACAATAATATATAAACAATGAAATTCAACAATGATAAGCGGAAGTCTCAGCATTAAATAAAGCTGAATAGCAAAGCGGAAAGTTCAACAAATCCTCTACCCAAGACTAGTGTCACTATACTCACGAACTGCTAAGAATACTAAATACAATGTCTGAAAGAAAACATAAACTGTTTTTCTCGAACATAATGAGATAACAGACTAAAATAGAGGATAAGGAAGACGCCGGGCCCGCGGACGCCTGCAAGGCTACCTCGGGTCTCACTCGACTGAAGGCCTGCTCCCACACTAATATTGCTATTGCTACTGCTGTTCTGAAACCTGGATCTGTGCAAAATAGCATAGAGTGTAGCATCAGTACAACCAATCCCATGTGCTGGTAAGTGTCTAGCCTAACCCCGGCGAAGTAGTGACGAGGCTAGACCAGACTACCACATAAACTTGTGCAATTTCATATATATACAGCGGAATCGAAATACAAAATAGATAAATAATATGGGAGGGGGAGCATGTTGTGGGGAGTATAGAAATTTCCAAATAAGAGTCGCCCAGTAACGAAGGAAAAAAATACAACTCAATAGTAGGGAATGAAACAGAAATCAACAAGTGCATGGCATCACCCTTCGTGCTTTTACTCTCATACTCACCAAGCAATAACATGTGCACGGCATTACCCTTCGTGCTTTTACTCTCATTCCTCACATATATCAATAGAATCGGCACGAAATGGTACATCGTGTGGTACGGCATCACCCTTAACACTCTTTCTCATAATAAGCAAATAATGCACGGCATCACCCTTTGTGCTTTACACTCTTTCCTTACCATAAATAAATAATGCACGGCATCACCCAAACAACAGTCACAGACAAAAGGGCAAGGGAATTAACGGTTTATAATAGAAATCCTGGCAAGGAAACACACTTAAACAATAAATCCCGCCAAGGGAACACAATTTAAACAATAAATCCCAGCAAGGGAACACAATTTAAACAATAAATTCTGGCAAGGGAGCAACTCAATAACTCATTCTCTTCTTTCACTTTCATCTCATAATTCACATTATCACTTGAGCCAATGCTCCAAAGATTTACTTATCTTATATAATCTCACAATTTTTATTTCAACTCGAGCCAACGCTCCATGAAATTTAAACATCACAATTTCCTTTCTCATACTCTTCGCAACATATAGAAGTCATCAATCAAGCATGGAAGTTATAACCAAACCAAAAATATCCGCAATATAAGGACTCACGGTCATGCTAGACACCAATATATAGAAACTCGTCACCATTCTTATACATCGTACTCGATCAATTAGCAAGTAGCAAACAAGACTCAACTCCTATTCCCTCAAGCTAGGGTTAAACCAAAAACTTACCTCGACTTCCACGGCCAAATCAATCCACAACAACCGCTTTCCCTCTCGAATTCGGCTCCAACTCAATCAAATCTATACAATAATGGCTTCATAATATTAGTATATGCTAAACAAATCAAACCCAATGCCTAATTATAGATTTCCAAGCTTTCTTTCCAAAAATTCCAAAATCGCCCCCGGGCTCGCTTAGTCAAAATACGAGGTTCGGACCAAAATCAAATCCCACATTCACCCACGAGCCCGAATATATAATTTATTCTCCAATTCGACCCCAAAACAGGGTCTAAACTAAGAAAAGTAAAAAGCCTTAGCTCTACCCATTTTTTCCAATTTCTACCCTAAATTGCATGATTGAAGCTTAGGAATTCAATGGATAGTGATGAAAAATGAAGGAAAATAGTTAAGATTTACTAACCCAAAAAGCCTTGGTGAAAGGGAGCTTCAATGGACGCTTAGGAACCTTGGAGAAGAAGAAGTTCGTATGTTTTTATGAAAAATTCGCGACTACACTATTTCTGAAAATTAAATATAATTGGGCGAAAATTACCCTTCGCGTTCACGGAAAGAGAGTCGCGTTCGCGAAGGGTTGACTCAACAGACCATCGCGTTCGCGATGGGAAAGGACGCGAACGCGAAGAGAAAAGGATGGGGGGTCTAGGATTTGGGTCTACGCGAACGCATGGACACGTACGCAAATGCAATGAAGGAAGTTGCAAGGCTACGCGTTCGCGAATGATGGTATGCGAACGCGAAGAGGAAAATTTGGCCAAGTCCCCCAGGGTCAATTAACGCTATGCGAACGCGAGTGTAACATCACGAATGCGATGAAGGAAAAACCTGAAGCTCCGCGAACGCGGGAAAGGCTTCGCAAACGCGAAGAAGAAAGGACCTGCAACTGCTGAAACTAAAAACCTGCAATCTTTCTAAGTCCGGAATCACTCCAAAATACCTCTAAAACACTCCCGAGCCCTCGGGGCTCCTAACCAAACACATGCACTAACTCAACAACATCCTACGAACTTAACCATGCGATCAAATCGCCAAAATAACATCAAAAATAATGAATCAAACCTCAAAATCAATAGTTTTTTCTTCAAACTTCATTAACTTTCAAATTTAGAGTTTTAAGTCCAAAATGCGTCAAACGATGTCCAATTTCAACCAAACTTCACAAAAATATCTTAAGCCACATATAAGACCTGTGTCGGGCGCCGGAACCAAAATACAGGCCCGATATCAACACGTTCTAATGAATTTTCATTTCAATTTTCCTTAATAATTTTAGAAAAATAATTTTACTCAAAAATTCATTTCTCGGGCTTGGAACCTCGAAATTCGATTATATGCCTGAGTCCCATATTTTCTACGGACCCTCGGGGACCGTCAAATTACGGGTCTGGGTCTGTTTGCCCGAAATATTGACCGAAGTCAAATTTAATCAATTTAATATCAAAACTTAATATTTTTTTACAGAATTTCACAGTTAGGCTTTCCGGCTACGCACCGGGACTGCGCACGCAAATCGAGGCAACTAACAATGACGTTTTCAAGGCCTCAGAAGCACGGAATGAATAGGAAAACAGGTAATGACCCTGTGGGCCGTCAAAAAAATAATAAAAAACTTATTTTATGGCTTAAAGGGTAGGAGATGACCATAAACAAATATTTGGCTATAAAAATCTAAACAGATATTTGGCTATAAAAATCAAAAGGTAGCTATGGAATATAATTTTTTTAAAGGGTATTTATCTAAAATAAATAAAGTATCAACCTTTACTATATGAGGTAACTAATCCTACCTAAAACCGGCGTTTGACAGTGGAGAAGTTAGCTTGGATAAAGTGAGTTCAGCTAAATGCCCTTCTTTAAAAAATTATATTATATAAATAGGAAATATGATTTTTTGTATATAGAATTTTGAACTTAATTCGTTTATTCAAGAAATTATACATGAAAATTCAATTTTATAAGCAAGTTACTTCTTAAAGTATAAAATTATATGTAACGATATATTATCACTCCGCAAAAATGGTGTAAATTAATGTGAAATGCTTTAAAATAAAACAAAAAGTCCTGTAAAAAGGGATAGAAGAATACCCTACACCCTTCGCCCACCTCATCGATCAGTAAAGAAAAGGCAAATCTGATTTGTTGATGTAATTAATGGTTCCACGTCATCTCCTCCATCGCCCACCTCATCGATATCATACACTCAAAAGCCTTAAACACCTTTAAACACATCTTTTGAATAATACTTATGTCATTTTAAAAAAATTATTTTCATTAATACGAGGTAACAACCAACGTTATTTCTATTCTTTAAAATAGCTTTCATATTAGACAAAATTATAGTTTAATTAAACTTCTATTATTTAGAATCTTAAAATCAAATTATTTTTTTCATATTTTAACTATATAGAAACTTCTAATATTTAGAACTATACATCGCCACAAAGTTTTCTTTAGCATATTGACATAAAACTTTACTCTCCAGAATATTATTACTACATACCTTTTTTATCTAACATTAAATGTACGTACAATATTTTACTCCTATGATTAAAGTATATTTTAGTAATTTACATGTATTTTTTCCCACAATAATATACATGCATATTTACTTTTAGTATTCTTTGCTGAAACATTTGGCATTTTAGTAAATGCATCATTGCAAACTTAATCAAATTGTTCATCGTTTTAGGTCCAATTATTGTAACTCCAACTATCGCATCAACTTAATAAACAAATATTTGCATCTACTTAAATGTCCATTACAATTTTACATAACTTGTTCTTTTACATTAATTTTAATTGATTGATACACACATACCCTAAAGCTAGTAAAGTATAAAATTATATGTAACAAAATATTATCACTCCACAGAGATGGTGTAAATTAATGTGAAATGCTTTAAAATAAAACAAAAAGTCCTGTAAAAAGGGGTAGAAGAATACTCTACACCCTTCGCCCACTTCATCGATCACGTAAAGAAAAGGCAAATTTGATTTGTTGATGTTATTAATTGTTCCACGTCATCTCCTCCTTCGCCCACCTCATCGATCACGTCATCTATCATACACTCAAAAGCCTATATATAGGGATCGTAACATTTTCACATTGCTATCATAATCTTCTACTATTAATTCTATCAATCTACTATTACAACATAAATTTTCTTGTACACAGAAATATATAATACTACTTTAAAATGGCAAAAACATATGAGAATGAGCACCCAATTAAGGCATATGGATGGGCAGCTAGAGACACATCTGGTGTTCTTTCTCCTTTCAACTTTTCAAGAAGGTATGCAATTTTAGATTCTTGTCTAAAAAATCATCCTTATGATTTTTTTAAAGTGTTCTTTTTTTGTTGTAATTTTTATGATAGTGTTACTAAATGTGGGAGTTTTTGTATTAAATGGGATCAGGTTGACTGGTGAAAAAGATGTGCAATTTAAAGTTATGTATTGTGGAATTTGCCACTCTGATCTTCATCAACTCAAGAATGAATGGGGTAACAGCAAGTATCCTATTGTACCTGGGTAAGATTCGATTAATCCTTCTTTTTTTGGGTCAAATGACACGTAAAAAGCATAGCCTGATGCACTAAACTCTCACTATGGGCGAGATCCAAGAAAGTATCGGACTAAGCTTTACCTTACATTTCTACAAGAGGCTAATTCAAATGACATGTAAATTCCATAATTCAATATGAAATTTTGGCCGAGGGCCTTTCGGAAACGGCGTCTTCACCCCTCGAGTAGGGTAAGGTCTGCATACACACTACCCTCGACTCTAATAGTGTGATTTCAGTAGGTCATTGTTGTTGTTGTTGCTACATGTGAACGGTTTGAAGTATTAGGTTAAAATTTAGCAGAACATGTGTAGAATCTATATAATTACGTGTCCCTAATTTCAATTATTGATATTACAGGCATGAGGTTGTTGGTGTTGTAACTGAGGTTGGTAGCAAGGTGGAGAAGTTTAAGGTTGGAGACAAAGTAGGTGTTGGATGCATGGTAGGATCATGTCGCAAATGCGAAAACTGTGACAACGATCTCGAGAATTACTGTCCTCGTCAGATCCCTACTTATAACGGCTATAACACTGACGGGACCCTTACATTCGGAGGTTACTCCGATATCATGGTTTCTGATGAGCATTTTGTAGTTCATTGGCCTGAGAATTTGCCAATGGAAACTGCTCCTCTGTTATGTGCTGGGATCACAACATATAGTCCATTGAAATATTTTGGACTCGACAAGCCTGGAATGCACATTGGTGTTGTTGGTCTTGGTGGTCTTGGTCATATGGCTGTGAAATTCGCTAAGGCTTTTGGAACTAAGGTAACTGTGATCAGTACATCTGTTAGTAAGAAGCAAGAAGCGATTGAACGTTTGGGTGCAGACGCTTTCTTGATTAGCCGCGATACTGAGCAGATGCAGGTGAATATAACTTGGACATTTCAAATTTGAATGATATTGTTTAGAGTTTATATTTCGTGCATTCAAAACGGGTAAAGAATTTACACTATCATGTCAAATTGACCTACAATAGTAGGTGCCATATATGGTAACTTGGAAAATTATGGTGTAAAAGCTCTTTTGTAATTGTTAGTGTATATAACTTAAACTCTATTGCAGAATAACGGAGGCTAACCTTTCGTGTATTCGTTTAATATGAACAGGCTGCAATGAGCACATTGGATGGAATAATTGACACTGTTTCTGTAGTTCACCCTATTCTTCCATTGCTTAGCTTATTGAAATCTCATGGTAAGCTAGTTATGGTTGGTGCACCAGAAAAACCAGTGGAGTTGCCAGTGTTTCCTCTACTTTTGGGTAAGCAGATAATTTCACTAGTTCTGTCCATGCATATATAGCTTTTTTATGCCCTAAAACGTAGCTCAGTGCACGAAATATCCCGCGTTACGCAGTATCAAAGTAAGGGCTGCACCCCAATGCGGTGTGATGTAGGCAGCATACACTCAGTGGCTGATTCCATGGCTCGAAGGTCACACGAAGACAATATTATTTTGAATTAAAAATGTTCAGCTGACTAAAGTATATATAATGTGGAAAACAGGAAGGAAGCTTGTGGCTGGAAGTTGCATAGGAGGGATGAAAGAGACTCAAGAGATGGTAGATTTTGCGGCAAAGCATAACATTACACCAGATGTTGAAGTTGTGCCCATGGAGTACGTGAATACAGCTTTGGATCGTCTTCTGAAATCGGATGTGAAGTATCGTTTTGTGCTTGACATTGGAAACACATTGAAAGCTAATTGAGAGTTGAGTCACAAAAAGTTGATCCTGAAAAAGTGATGTCTGTTATTAGGACTTTAAATTTCAGTCTATTGCCAGTTTTCTACTAGTTTTGCGACTGAGACATAGTTATTGTTGTATTGTCAATTTTGTTCTAATGCTTTGAGCAAAAGAGAAGTAGCCCTGTTTTATATGGAGGAAAAAAAATGTATTATTTTGACAAGAGGGGTTGCTCTGATGGTAAGTAACCTCCACTTCCAATCAAGAGATTGTGAGTTCGAGTTTCCCCAAGAGCAAGGTGGGAAGTTCTTGGAGAGTAGGATGCCGGAGGTCTATTTGGAAAACAGCCTCTCTACCTCAGGATAGGGGTAAGGTCTGCGTACACACTACCCTCCCCAAACCCACTAAGTAGGATTATACTGGGTTGTTGTTGTTGTTCATATATACTAATGATAGATATTTCTATTAGCTACCTCCTTATGGTTCAAAGATTAAATAGAAGCTAGTTGCGTACATGTGATAGTTTTAATAATGACATATAAGTCTAAGACAGTTCCATTTCTTGCCACCTGTATTCCCCCCAGTTAAGTGAGCCGTCTCTAAGTACAGTGTAACTTCTTTGTAACAGTTTATTATAAAAATCTAATTTTTCTCTAAACCAATATTTTATGTTATATTTTACCTTTTTATATCAGTTTTTTTCCCTATAAAAGGAACATTTATCTTCGTAGCAATACATCTTTGTAAAATTACCCCTCTATAACAACTATGTAGACTATAAGAATTAAGAGCTTAACTGTTAAATCTTCTATTTCAGCTTGTTATTTTATTGAGATATTTCTTTGTCATTTTGAACAGCATAAATAAATTTATATCAGTATGAGAATATTTTTTTACTTTCATAATTTAAGTTTATTGGATATTGAGTTTTGGTTTTGGGTCGCCTTAAGTGGACTGACCCAACTTATCTATCTATCTATATCTATCTATATTATTATAAAAGTATGAATGTATTGTCGGTTTACTAAAATAACCTTATAATATTAAGTAAATTAACTCATAATAAAAGGATATAATTGAAATTTTAGATATAACCTTATAATATTAAGTAAATTAACTCATAATAAAAGGATATAACTGAAATTATAGATATAACCTTATAATATTAAGTAAATTAACTCATAATAAAAGGATATAATTGAAATTTTAGATATAACCTTATAATATTAAGTAAATTAACTCATAATAAAAGGATATAACTGAAATTATAGATATAACCTTATAATATTAAGTAAATTAACTCATAATAAAAGGATATAA
>MU748106.1:24790-52360 GCA_026770625.1 Nicotiana glauca | reverse complement strand
AGAATTCTTAGTTTAAATGTCAAAATAATCATGAGAAACATAAATTGGTATGAAAAAGAATATAAGTTCATTCTAAATTTTGTCGTAGGTTTCGATTAGGAGTTTTCAGGACTCTCCTGGATAATGGGACGTAGTGTTAAAAAATAATATATAAGTAAAATTATAGTAGAAAGTTGTCAGGACCCTCCTGAATAATGGGATGTAATAGAGTTGTCAGGACCCTCCTGAATAATGGGATGTAATAGAGTTGTCAGGACCCTCCTGGATAATGGGAAGTAGTTTTAAAACTTTTTATAAATGTAGTTTGAGTAACACATTTAGGAAGAAATAAACTTAGTTTATAATGGTTAGGAGCTGTCAGGACCTTCCTGAATAATGGGACATAGTTTTTAAGAACAAGATATAGTGAAAATTGTAATAGAAGTTTTCAGGACCCTCCTGGATAATGGGACGCGGTAGAAATTAGAAGTTGTCAGGACCCTCCTGAATAATGGGAAATAGTTAAGACTTTTAATAACAAATTAGTAATGCTTTTGGAAAAGATAGGGGAAATTCGTAGTTGACAGGACCCTCCGGGGTAATAGAGAATAGTGAGACATTTGATAATAAATACAATGAAGTAACATCTGTAGAAGAAATAGTTAGGATTGGTCAAAGACCTCCCTGATAATAGAACTCAGTTTTTAAAATTCTCATAATAGTCGGTAAAATAATTTAGAACCCGGTTATCAAACTGGGGCAGAAAGTTTTCTTCGGTTTATATGGTTTTTTAAGTTTAGTAAGCAGGCGCCCACTTGAAAAACAAGGGAATATATTTCAGTTAGTTGTAAGCATGCACCCACCTGGAGAACAAGGGAAGTACAATTCAAATTTTAGCTTTTAATTTTTAATATTTGATAACATGCTCTACCCAGCCACCAAACTGGGGCAGAAAATTTTTTCTTTATTTGTCTATCTTGTTGCAATCAGGAGCCCACCTGGAGAACAAGGGGGTTATTACAGCACAACGCCAGTTTCTCATATTTTTCTGTCTTTTATTAGCATCTGGGTAGTTATCAAGTTAAAAATCTATGAAGAACTCATTAAGAACATCAGCAAACCCTCCACGATTATTCTATACTACCTCATTGGGTTCCCATATCACTTCAAGTTCATCAAGGGTTGATAGCATGTTGCAATTGCTGAGGTCGAATGATCTCCTCTCGATAATGGATTATCTATACATGTGCTAGTCCAACGGTCTGCCTACATATCCTTGGCTATAAAGGAATCAGGTCAGTGTAGTTCTGGAAGTTTTGGTAGCTGGGACTACCACGAGCTGTGAATTTTACCGCTGTTGCTGCTGCTACTGCTTGCTGACCTTCTTAGTACACCAAAAGGAAAATCAAAGCAAAGCTAGCTATGCCTATCAACTATTAGTTACAAGATTCCTATCTATAATTCTCTTGAAACTTGATCTTGAGTCTTAGCTAATTTTGCTCTAGACTTCGATCTGAATCTTGATGCTCGCAAGTTGTAGGTGTTTGCTTCGTCATGCAGCATTAGGTCAAAATAGGATCAGCGGAGCTTGTGACTTCAATCAGGTTTTAAGCAATCCTCACCTTTACTTGCTTCAAATTTGAGTTTATTTCTTTTTGTTCTTTTCTTTTTTTCTTGATTCTGGATTGAGGTTTATTCCATTGGTCATCTCACACCCTGTGTCTTGAGGTCGACCTGCGTAAGATACCAAAACAAACAAACGAACGAAATTTTTCTGCCCCAGTTTTCACTAGGAAAATTTCGTGAGTTAGTTGTGACACATATCTAAGTAACCAAATCAGGATTGTGTAGGTAGATCCTCATTTTTTTTTGGCCGGGATTTTGGGAAGAAAAAGATCCTAGGTTTTTTGGCTGGGAGATTCTCAGTTTTTTGGCCGGGATTTGGAAAGAAAAAGCTCCCTGGGATTTGCGAAGGAGATTCTCGGTTTTTGGCTGGGATTTGGAAAGAAAAAGCTCCTTGGGTTTTGCCAGGGAGATCCTAGGTTTTTGGCCGGGATTTGAAAAGAAAAAGCTTCTTGGTTTTTTGGCCGGGAGATCCTCGGTTTTTTGGCCGGGATTTGGAAAGAAAAAGCTCCACGGTTTTTTGGCCGGGAGATCCTCGGTTTTTTGGCCGGGATTTGGAAAGAAAAAGCTCCTCGGTTTTTTTGGCCAGGAGATCCTCAGTTTTTTGGCCGGGATTTGGAAAGAAAAGGCTCCTCGATTTTTTGGCCGGGAGATCCTCGGTTTTTTAGCCGAGATTTGGAAAGAAAAATCTCCTCGATTTTTTGGCCAGGAGATCCTCGGTTGTTTGGCCGAGATTTGGAAAGAAAAAGCTCCTCGGTTTTTTGGCCGAAAGATCCTCGGTTTTTTGGCCAGGATTTGAAAAGAAAAAGCTTCTCGGTTTTTTGGCCAGGAGATCCTCAGTTTTTTGGCCGGGATTTGGAAAGAAAAAGCTCCTAGGTTTTTTGGCCGGGAGATCCTCGGTTTTTTGGCCGGGATTTCGAAAGAAAAAGCTCCTTGGTTTTTTGGCCGGGATTTGGAAAGAAATGGCTCCTATACTACTATGATTTGTTTTTCTTTTGGGATTTTCATTTTCATTTTCTTTTATTCTTTTTATATTTTCCTTTTTATTTAGCAAAACGCATGAAAGAATTTGGGGAAACTTCCTTTTTGCTCGTTTTCCTGCTGCAAAGCTGTTTCAGTGCTTGCACATTTCTTTTCTTTTTGGGTTGCACCTACTTCTTGCACGGTTGCTCTTAATAAGACCTATTTTCAACAAAGAACAATTTGTTAGTTTGAAACAGTGGTTGGTTTTGTGGCCTAGATCATCCTAATCGCTTGATCCCGACCCATTTCCGCTGAGAAGTTTGCTACTTGTTGGCCTTGAGGGTGAATCTCTTTTCAAACCGACCGGGTTCAACTCTTAGGGTTTCATTATGACTCGCCCGTGTGGACTCTGTCCTTTTCACTTTATTCTGCCCTTGCCTTTGATTTGACTTTCTTTCTTTTCAAACAACTTTACTTGGGAAGCAATCAACCACCATGGTCAGTCGGGATTGGACTGATGCACCTGCTAAGGCTGGGTATCTTCTTTGGCTTTTGCTAGGCGGAGCCCTATGAAACAAGTCCTACCACCTTTTCTTTGTAGTAATTCCAGAATCAGAGTTAAACCGAAAGGGATTCAAGGAAGAAATATACAAAAGGCGAGCAGATGTGTTTAAAGAGAAACATCCCTTTCGGGGAAAAGAAGGACTTATCTGGGGTGCTTGCTGGCTTCAAATGACATGACATGCTTCTTGGACTGGACGCCCGACCCACACAAACTTTCCAATTTCTCGCGAACCCATTGATCCGCGATTCAAAACCAGGGAACTTTGCCAGGACTCTTTTAGTGGTGAGATGTCTTCTTTTTGGCCGGCAGTGCCCTTGCGGGTTTTTGCCAATCGACCTCTCTCATTTCTCTTCTCACCGTCGCCCGATAGTGATTTTTGCAATTTTTCACTAAGCGAACTCTTTGATTTTCATTTTCTCTACTCACCATCGCCTCGTGGTGCCCGGGGGTTTTCACCGATAAGACTCTCTCATTTTATTTCTCTCAATTTGAATTGTATCAGATTCCAACAATTACGTTTTCCACTTCCCCGCCTTTGCCAATTGATCAGAAGGACTTGGACAAGGTCTTTGGGGTAAAAACGATTTTGGGCGAAACTACAACTATGGAACCGTTTTGGCGGATTCATAGCCGAACCATTATATCACTTGTCCCAGTTTCAACTTTTTTGGGAAATTAGGATTTTTGTTTTGGTGTGACTGAACCTCAGGGAGAGGCTGCCTACATATCCTTTTGGAATCAAGTCAAACATAGTTCAGGCACATAATTTTTGTTTTTGTTTTGTTTTTCTTTTTTTTTCTTTCTGTACTTTCGGGTTCCAAAGAGGGCAGCCAAAGAAACGGAATCGGCTCAAAGGGTTTGACGAAGGATTGATAGTGTTTAGGGGTAGTGGGAAGGAAAGCCTTCGTCATCTCAATTACACAAAAGCTATCAAACTAGGAGGCCTAAACATAAAACCTTTTGATTGCATCTGCATTGACTGCTATTTCAGGATCATTTCCTTCGATGTCTCCCAGATACAGTGCTACTTTTGGCAAAATATTTCATATTATGTATGGACCTTTCCAATTAGGAGGAAACTTTCCTTTTGCTTCCTGGTGATGAGGGAGAATGCGTCTGAGCACGAGCTGTCCCACTTCGAATTTCCTGGGACGTACTTTCTTATTGTAGGCGCGGGGCATTCTTTGTAGGTACAACTGCCCGTGGCATACTGCGGCCATCAGTTTTTCATCAATTAATGACAACTGCTCTAACCGGGTTTTAACCCACTCACTGTCCTCAATTTCTGCTTCACCAATTATGCGAAGCGAAGGGATTTCTACTTCTGCGGGTATGACTGCTTCAGTTCCGTAAACCAACAAGTACGAGGTTGCTCCGATTAATGTACGCATTATGGTATGATACCCAAGTAATGCAAAGGGAAACTTTTCATTCCATTGCCTGGAGCTTTGAATCATCTTTCTCAAAATCTTCTTGATGTTCTTATTTGCTGCTTCAACGACACCATTGGCTTTTGGCCGATAAGGAGTAGAGTTTCTATGTGTTATCTTCAATTGTTCACATACCTCTCCAATTAGACGGCGGTTCAAGTTTGCAGCATTGTCGGTAATGATTGTTGCAGGAATGCCAAAGTGGAAAATGAGATTGGAGTGCACAAAGTCTACCACAGCTTTCTTAGTGACCAACTTGAGAGTGATGGCCTCAACCCATTTTGTGAAGTAATCGATTGCAACCAATATGAATCTATGTCCTTTTGAAGCTTTTGGCTCAATTGGCCCAATGACATCTATACCCCAAGCAAAAAATGGCCAAGGTGCTGACATCGGACGAACCTCTGTTGGAGGTGCATGAATCAAATCACCGTGCACCTGGCATTGATGACATTTCCGAACAAAGCTGAAGCAATCCTTTTCCATGGTTATCCAATAATACCCTGCTCGTAGAATTTTCTTTGCCAACACATAACCATTCATATGAGGTCCGCATACTCCCGCGTGCACTTCATGCATAATTCTTCTGGCCTCCTCGGCATCAGCACATCTTAGCAAATTGATGTCCGGGTCCTTTTGTACAAGACATCACCGATTAAGAAGAAACCACTCGCATGCCGTCTAATGGTTCTCTTTTGATCTCAAGTGGCGTGCTCGGGGTATTCTTGTGTTTTCAGAAATCTTTTGATATCATGATACCAGGGCTGAATGTTGTGTTCCGCCTCGACCGCGTTACAATACCCATACTTTTCTTTGATTTGAATCTCCAGAGGGTCAATATGGGCATTGCTCGGGTAAGGCAGCATTGAGGATAGAGTGGCGAGTGCATCGGCTAGTTCATTAGGACACCGAGGGATATACCTGAACTCTTTCGACTTGAAGCGCTTGGTGAGATCTTCCACATGTTGCCGATAAGTAATGAGCTTAAAATCTCGAGTCCCCCATTCTCCCTGGGCTTGACGTATAATCAAATCAGAGTCCCCCATGATCAGTAAATATTCAACATCTTGGTCAATTGCCATATTGATGCCTATGATGCAGGCTTCGTACTCAGCCGTATTTTTTGTGCAGAAGAATTGGAGCCTAGCTGTAGCTGGGTAGTGCTGACCTTTGGGTGATATCAAGATTGCCCCAATGCCTACACCTCTTCCATTTACTGCTCTGTCAAAGAACCTTTAAATTCCAAGCCAAAAGAATTTTCCAACACTGTCAGATAGAAGAAGAGAGGTCTCCCAGGCTCCTGTGGGACCAACACTGGAGGATTTGACAGATATTCCTTAATTTTATCGAAGGACTTTTGACATTCTGACGTCCGTTTGAATGTTGCATCTTTCTTCAACTATTTGACTATGGGCTCACATGTGGTAGTCAGTTGAGCGATGAACCGACTGATATAGTTTAGCCGGCCAAATAAACTCATCACATCCTTCTTTGTTCTTGGAGGAGGTAAATCTTGAATGGCCTTTATCTTTGTTGGATCTAACTCGATACCTCTCCTGTTGACTATGAAACCCAGGAGCTTGCCTGATGGGACTCCGAAGGCGCATTTGGCCGGATTCAACTTCAAATCAAAGCAAAGCTAGCTATGCCTATCAACTATTAGTTACAAGATTCCTATCTATAATTCTCTTGAAACTTGATCTTGAGTCTTAACTGATTTTGCTGTGGACTTCAATCTGAATGTTGATGATCGCAAGTTGTAGGTGTTTGCTTCGTCATGCAGCATTAGGTCAAAATAGGATCAGCGGAGCTTGTGACTTCAATTAGGTTTTAAGCAATCCGCACCCTTACTTGCTTTACATTTGAGTTTATTTCTTTTTGTTCTTTTCTTTTTTTCTTGATTCTGGATTGAGATTTATTCCATTGGTCATCTCACACCCTGTGTCTTGAGGTCGACCTATGTAAGGTACCAAAACAAACGAACAAACGAAATTTTTCTGCCCCAGTTTTCACAAGAAAAATTTCGTGAGTTAGTTGTGACACATATCTAAGCAATCAAATCAGGATTTTGTAGGTAGATCCTCATTTGTTTTTTGGCCATGATTTTGGGAAGAAAAAGCTCCTAGGTTTTTTGGCTGGGAGATCCTCAGTTTTTGGCCGGGATTTGGAAAGAAAAAGCTCCTTGGGTTTTGCCAAGGAGATTCTCGATTTTTGGCTGGGATTTGGAAAGAAAAAGCTCCTTAGGTTTCGCCAGGGAGATCGTCGGTTTTTTGGCCAGGATTTTGAAAGAAAAAGCTCCTCCATTTTTTGGCCGGGAGATCCTCGGTTTTCGGTCGGGATTTGGAAAGAAAAGTCTTCTTGGTTTTTTGGCCGGGATTTGGAAAGAAAAAGCTCCTCAATTTTTGGCCGAGATTTGGAAAGAAAAAGCTCCTCGGTTTTTTGGCCGGGAGATCCTCAGTTTTTTGGCCGGGATTTGGAAAGAAAAGGCTCCTCGATTTTTTGGCCGGGAGATCCTCGGTTTTTTAGCCGGGATTTTGAAAGAAAAAGCTCCTCGGTTTTTTGGCCGGGAGATCCTCGGTTTTTTGGCCGGGATTTGGAAAGAAAAAGCTCCTCGGTTTTTTGGCCGGAAGATCCTCGGTTTTTTGGCCGGGATTTTGAAAGAAAAAAGCTCCTCGGTATTTTGGCCGGGAGATCCTCAGTTTTTTGGCCTGGATTTGGAAAGAAAAAGCTCCTCAGTTTTTTGGCCGGGAGATCCTCGGTTTTTTGGCCGGTATTTGAAAAGAAAAAGCTCCTCGGTTTTTTGGCCAGGAGATCCTCGATTTTTTGGCCAGGATTTTGAAAGAAAAAGCTCCTCGGTTTTTTGGCCGGGAGATCCTCGGTTTCTTGCCCGGGATTTGGAAAGAAAAAGCTCCTCGGTTTTTTGGCCGGAAGATCCTCGGTTTTTTGGCCGGGATTTTGAAAGAAAAAAGCTCCTCGGTTTTTTGGCCGGGAGATCCTCAGTTTTTTGGCCTGGATTTGGAAAGAAAAAGCTCCTCAGTTTTTTGGCCGGGAAATCCTCGGTTTTTTGGCCGGTATTTGAAAAGAAAAAGCTCCTCGGTTTTTTGGCCGGGAGATCCTCGATTTTTTGGCCAGGATTTTGAAAGAAAAAGCTCCTCGGTTTTTTGGCCGGGAGATCCTCGGTTTTTTGCCCGGGATTTGGAAAGAAAAAGCTCCTCGGTTTTTTGGCCGGGAGATCCTCGGTTTTTTGGCCAGGATTTTGAAAGAAAAAGCTCCTCGGTTTTTTGGCCGGGAGATCCTCGGTTTTTTGGCCGGGATTTGGAAAGAAATGGCTCCTATACTACTATGATTTGTTTTTTTTGGGATTTTCATTTTCATTTTCTTTTACTCTTTTTATATTTTCCTTTTTAATTAGCAAAACGCATGAAAGAATTTGGGGAAACTTCCTTTTTGCTCGTTTTCCTGCTGCAAAGCTGTTTCAGCGCTTGCGCATTTCATTTCTTTTGGGTTGCACCTGCTTCTTGCACGGTTGCTCTGAATAAGACATGTTTTCAACAAAGAACTCTTTGTTAGTTTGAAACGGTGGTTGGTTTTGTGGCCTTGATCATCCTAATCGCTTGATCCCGACCCATTTCCGCTGAGAAGTTTGCTACTTGTTGGCCTTGAGGGTGAATCTCTTTTCAAACCGACCGGGTTCAACTCTTAGGGTTTCATTATGACTCGCCCGTGTGGGCTCTATCCTTTTCACTTTATTCTGCCCTTGCCTTTGATTTGACTTTCTTTCTTTTCAAACGTATTTACTTTGGAAGCAATCAACCACCATGGTCAGTCGGGATTGGACTGACGCACCTGCTAAGGCTGGGTATCTTCTTTGGCTTTTAACAGGCGGAGCCCTATGAAACCAGTCCTGCCACCTTTTCTTTGTAGTAATTCCGGAATCAGAGTTAAACCGAAAGGGATTCAAGGAAGAAATATACAAAAGGCGAGCAGATGTGTTTAATGATAAACGTCCCTTTAGGGGAAAAGAAGGACTTATCTGGGGTGCTTGCTGGCTTCAAATGACATGACATGCTTCTTGAACTGGACGCCCGACCCACATAAACTTTCCAATTTCTCGCGAACCCATTGATCCACGATTCAAAACCATGGAACTTTGCCAGGACTCTTTTAGTGGTGAGATGTCTTCTTTTTGGCCGACAGCGCCCTTGCGGGTTTTCGCCAATCGACCCCTCTCATTTCTTTTCTCACCGTCGCCCGATAGTGCTCTTTGCGAGTTTTCACTAAGCGGACTCTCTGATTTTCATTTTCTCTACTCACCATCGTCTTGTGGTGCCCGGGGGTTTTCACCGATTAGACTCTCTCATTTTATTTCTCTCAATTTGAATTGTATTAGATTCCAACAATTATGTTTTCCACTTCCCCGCCTTTGCCAATTGATCAGAAGGACTTGGACAAGGTCTTTGGGGTAAAAAGGATTTTGGGCGGAACTACAACTATGGAACCGTTTTGGCGGATTCATGGCCGAACCATTATATCACCTGTCCCAGTTTCAACTTTTTGGGGAAATTTGGATTTTTGTTTTGGTGTGACTGAACCTCAGGGAGAGGCTGCCTACATATCTTTCGGAATCAAGTCGAACATAGTTCAGGCACATAATTTTTGTTTTTGTTTTTGATTTTATTTTGTTTTTCTTTTCTTTTCTTTTTCTTTCTGTACTTTCGGGTTCCCAAGAGGGTAGCCAAAGAAACGGAATCGGCTCAAAGGATTTAACAAAGGATTGATAGTGTTTGGATTAGCGGGAAGGAAAGCCTTAGTCATCTCAATTACACAAAAGCTATCAAACTAGGAGGCCTAAACATAATACCTTTTGACTGCATCTGCATTGACTGCTATTTCAGGATCATTTCCTTCGATGTCTCCCAGATACAGTGCTCCTTTTGGAAAAATCTTTCGGATTATGTATGGACCTTTTCAATTAGGAGGAAACTTTACTTTTGCTTCCTGGTGATGAGGGAGAATGCGTCTGAGCCCGAGCTGTCCCACTTCGAATTTCCTGGGACGTACTTTCTTATTGTATGCGCGGGCCATTCTTAGTTGGTACAACTGCCCGTGGCAAACTGCGGCCATCCATTTTTCATCAATTAATGACAACTGCTCCAACCGGGTTTTAACCACTCACTATCCTCAATTTCTACTTCAACAATTATGCGAAGTGAAGGGATTTCTACTTCTGCGGGTATGACTGCTTCAGTTCCATAAACCAACAAGTACGAGGTCGCTCCGATTGATGTACGCATTATGGTACGATACCCAAGTAATGCAAAGGGAAACTTTTTAATTCCATTGCCTGGAGCTTTGAATCATCTTTCTCAAAATCTTCTTGATGTTCTTATTTGCTGCTTCAACGACACCATTGGCTTTTGGCCGATAAGGAGTAGAGTTTCTATGTGTTATCTTGAATTGTTCACATACCTCTCCAATTAGAAGGCTGTTCAAGTTTGCAGCATTGTCGGTAATGATTGTTGCAAGAATGCCAAAGTGGAAAATGATATTGGAGTGCACAAAGTCTACCACAGCTTTCTTAGTGACCAACTTGAGAGTGATGGCCTCAACCTATTTTGTGAAGTAATCGATTGCAACCTATATGAATCTATGTCCATTTGATGCTTTTGGCTCAATTGGCCCAATGACTTCCATACCCCAGGCAACAAATGGCCAAGGGGCTAACATCAGATGAAGTTCTGTTGGAGGTGCATGAATCAAATCACCGTGCAGCTGGCATTGATGACATTTCCGAACAAAGCTGAAGCAATCCTTTTCCATGGTTATCCAATAATACTCTGCTCGCAGAATTTTCTTTGTCAACACATAACCATTCATATGAGGTCCGCATACTCCCACATGCACTTCATGCATAATTCTTCTGGCCTCCTCGGCGTCAATACATCTTAGCAAATTGAGGTCCGGGGTCTTTTTGTACAAGACATCACCGATTAAGAAGAAACCACTCGCATGCCGTCTAATGGTTCTCTTTTGATCTCAAGTGGCTTGCTCAGGGTATTCTTGTGTTTTCAGAAATCTTTTGATATCATGATACCAGGGTTGAATGTTGTGTTTCGCCTCGACCGCGTTACAATACCCATACTTTTCTTTGATTTGAATCTCCAGAGGGTCAATATGGGCATTGCCCGGGTAAGGCAGCATTGCGGATAGAGTGGCGAGTGCATCGGCTAGTTCATTATGACACCGAGGGATATACCTGAACTCTTTCGACTTGAAGCGCTTGGTGAGATCTTCCACATGTTGCCGATAAGTAATGAGCTTAAAATCTCGAGTCCCCCATTCTCCCTGAGCTTGACGTATAATCAAATCAGAGTCCCCCATGATCAGTAAATCTTCAACATCTTGGTCAATTGCCATATTGATGCCTATGATGCAGGCTTCGTACTCAGCCGTATTTTTTGTGCAGAATAATCGGAGCCTAGCTGTAGCTGGGTAGTGCTGACCATTGGGTGATATCAAGATTGCCTCAATGCCTACCCTTCTTGCATTTACTGCTCTGTCAAAGAACCTTTTCCAAGCACAAGTGCCCTCAGAGATGGCTTCTACAAGTATGTACTAAATGGTTGGTATTCCTCGTCAACTGGGTTTTCAGCCAAATGATCTGCCAACGCCTGGGCTTTCATTCCCATGCGAGTAACATAGACTATGTCAAATTCAGTGAGTAAGATTTGCCATTTTGCCAGTCCACCAGTGGGCATTGGTTTCTGGAATATGTACTTCAAAGGATCCAACCTAGTTATCAAGTAAGTAGTGTGGGCTTGGAGATAATGTCTCAACTTTTGAGCGACCCACGTCAGAAAACAGCAGGTTCTCTCCAACAAAGTGTGTTTGGCCTCGTAGCTAGTGAACTTCTTACTCAGATAGTAAATCGCCTGCTCTTTCTTGCCGGTTATATCATGTTGCCCTAGAACACAGCCAAAAGAATTTTCCAACACTGTCAGATACAAGAAGAGAGGTCGCCCAGGCTCCGGTGGGACCAACACTGGAGGATTTGACAGATATTCCTTAATTTTGTCGAAGGCCTCTTGACATTCTGACGTCCATTTGATTGTTGCATATTTCTTCAACAAATTGAATATGGGCTCACATGTGGTAGTCAGTTGAGCGATGAACCGACTGATATAGTTTAGCCTGCCAAATAAACTCATCACATCCTTCTTTGTTCTTAGAGGAGGTAAATCTTGAATGGCCTTTATCTTTGTTGGATCTAACTCGATACCTCTCCCGCTGACTATGAAACCCAGAAGCTTGCCTGATGGGACTCCAAAGGCGCATTTGGCCAGATTCAGCTTCAAATCATACTTGCGCAACTGTTCAAAGAACTTTCTCAGGTCTCGAATGTGATCACTCTGAGTTCGGGACTTAATGATTACGTCACCCACATACACCTCTATCTCCTTGTGCATTATGGCGTTCATGGTTCTCATATAGGTTGCACCGGCATTCTTCAACCCAAATGGCATAACCCGATAACAGTAGGTACCCTAGGGTGTAGTGAAAGCTATCTTTTCGACATCTTCTTCATCCATCAACACTTGGTGATATCCTACGTAACAATCCACGAAGGACTGTATTTCATGTTTGGCGCAGTTATCAACAAGGATGTGGATGCTAGGCAGAGGGAAATTGTCTTTAGGACATGCCCTATTCAAATCTCGATAGTCCACACACACCCGGTTTTCTCATCCTTTTTTGGCACTGGAACCACATTAGCTAGCCATGTAGTATGTCGGACTACTCGGATAACCCCCGCCTTCAATTGTTTTGTGATTTCTTCTTTGATCTTATCACTGATATTAGTTTTAAACTTTCTTTACTTTTGCTGAACTAGAGGACAATCGGGGTAAATTGGCAATTTGTGCACCACTAGATCCACACTCAGTCCTGGCATGTAGTCATACGACCAAGCAAACACATATTTAAACTCAAACAAGAGTTGGATTATTGTATCTCATGTTTTCTCATCAGTGTGAATGCTTATTTTGGTTTCCCTTATTTCTTCGGCTGTTCCCAAATTAACCGGTTCAGTGTCATTCAGATTTGGCTTAGGTTTGTTCTCAAATTGTTCCAATTCTCGGTTTATTTCCCTAAAAGCCTCTTCTTCATCATATTCCGATTCTTGATTCATTATTTCACAGTTAGACAACATGTTTGAGTCTGGGCAAGAAGTCCGCAGGCATGTCATGTTATTTAATGCCGCATTATTATAACTGAAAAGAAAAGATGAAAAAGGAAAAAATAACAAAAATTAGAAAAATAAAGAGAAAATGGATGATGAAATATTGATTTCATTTCTTGGAATTTGGAAAGATAAAAGGGTTTACATTCATGAATTTAAAAGGCAAGAAACTAAAAGAAACATCCGAGTTACACCCTGAAATAACTCGAGATGCAGAAAATGTGACATGGCTAGTCTACCGGGATTCCCACTTGATCGGGAATGGCGTAGCCTTCCAATTTTGGAGTTTAGCATCTGGTCCCATGTAGAGAACCTCAGCGGTTCTAGTCCCTTCCCCTAGCTGAACCATGTTGGTTTCATAAAGCATTTGCCTCATAGCTCCACAGATATCTTCTATTTCCTCAGCCGTGAAGACCTCGTCGTCTTCTTCTTTGCCATACTTAGGCTTGACAAAGGTCTTATACAGATGTGGAAATGATTGTGGCAGAGCCCATCCTTCCTTATTTCTTTCTTCGGCCCATTTCTCATCATCTGGGGTAGGGTGGAAGCCTATCCCGAAATACTTTTCTGCTGCGGGTAGAGTTACCGGCTCGGACATTCCTTGCAAAGCTTTTCCCAACCCTTTTCCTAGTTTGAAACCGTGTCTAATCATCTCTTTGGCCACCATGATTGAAGCATTAGAAAGGAAAGGTTGGGGGCACGGATTTCCCTCCTCGTATTGGTTAGCTACCACAATTTCAAAGGCTTGATAGACAATATGCTCACTGCCTTCCCTCGCCTCCAGGCATGGGATAGATGGGTCACGATAAATGGACTGCTCACCTTCCCCGTGGACCACAATCTCCTGATCTTCATACTCAAATTTCACCATCTGGTGGAGGGTAGAGGGCACGGCTCCTGCAACATGGATCCAAGGCCTTCCTAGAAGAAAATTGTAAGATGTATCCATGTCTAACACCTAGAAAGTCACTTTGAAATCCACCAGGCCTATGGTTAATATCAAATCAATCTAACCGATGGTATCCCTCTTAACACCGTCAAAAGCTCTCATGCAAACATTATTCAGACGAATCCTTCGCGTCCCTATTTCCATTCCTTGCAATGTTGAAAGTGGGAAGATGTCAACCCTCGAGCCTCTGTCCACCATGACTCGTTTGACGTAGTAACCCTCATATTTGACGGTCAGGTGCAAGGCTTTATTGTGGGCAGCTCCCTCTGGAAGCAAATCATTTTTACTGAAAGAGAGTTGATTGATGGCAATGAATCTTTCTGCCATTATTTCAAGTTGTTCGACCGAAGTCTCAATTGGCACATATGCTTCATTGAGAGTTTTCATAAGGATCTTTTGATGTTCGGCGAATTCGGTCACCAATGACAACAGTGACACTTGCTCAGGACACTTCCTCAATTGGTCTATTTTTTCATAATCCGGCATCTTCATCTTCTGAAAGAAGGCCTCTGCTTCTTCGGCGCTTACCGGCTTCTTAGATGGAAAGCACTTTCTTGTGGCGCTGTTGACCTCATGTACATTTGAATATTTTTCAGCAGGGACTGTTCCTGGGAGTTCACCTGAAATTTCCTTGCCTTTGTATGTAACCATTGTTTGTTGGTAGTTCCACGGCACTGCAGAGGGGTCGGTCATGGGCTTATGTGGTACGCATCCAATAAACACTGGCTCACTCAGCCGAGGTAGTTTAATTGTCCCCCGCACCACATAGGCCCCTTTCGGCACATATATCTGTGTCCCCTTCTTCACTTCATACTTCCTCGAAGTGCTCACAACTAGTAGTTTCTCTTGGCGACATCGCAGAACATAAAGAACCCCATGTTTATGAGGCATCAACTCTTCTTTTGTCTCAGTTTTCCTCTCAGGCTCAATTTTGACAGCTTTATTCTTCTTCTCCCCTTTATCCTTCTTCGGGGCTGCCTTGGGCTTCCTTTCGGCATTGGCAATAGCAATTATGGCTTTCAGGGCCGGATCAAAGTCTCGGTCTTCACAAATCATGCCGATTATCGGCCCGTTGTTATGAGCGGGCAAAGGGTTATTGCTAACATTCGGGGCTTCTTCATCCCTCAATACTATTTTCTATTGTTCGATCAAATCTTCCAAAACTTTTTTCAACGTCCAGCAGTTGTCAGTACTGTGCCCTTCAACTCCTAAATGATAGGAACAATGGACATCCTGTTGATAGGCTGGAGATTCCGGGTTCGGCCTGTTTTGGGCAATAGGCTGTAATAGGTTTATCTGGACGAGCTTCGGGAACAAACTGGAGTAGGGTTCACCAATTGGTGTAAAATTTGGTCATCTAGGTGGTTCCCGAAGGCAGAAATTATTTTGTGGTGGTCGGGGATTATATTAGTTTTGGTAAGGAGGCTGGTTTCTTTGGAATGGAGGTGGAATTCGGTTAGCTTGTGGTTGCGGTCGGCCGAAAGGTTTAGCATTCATGACCGCATAAGGTGGAGGAGCATAAGTCATATCTGTGTGAGGGTAATAGTGCCGAGGGGCTCCTTCTGAGAACACCGGTCTAGGAGCCTGGTACCTTCTTCCTCCCGATGCTGCCATCACTGTTTCTTCTTTCTTCTTACCTTTTGCCATTCCTCCAGACCAGCCTTGATGGCTTGGGAGGTTGCTCTTATGGCCGACAGGCTCAAGATTCTGCCCGTTTTTACCCCATTTTCCGCCATTTCTCCGATTTTTATTGCCTTTGCGAAAGGATTACCCATGGCGGACATCATATTTTGAAAGTAGTCCGCTTCCTGGGCCTGTAGGAAAATAGTGACCATCTCTACCTCATCCATTGGAGGCTTCACTCTTCAGGCCTGTTCACGCCACTTAATTGCATATTCACAGAAACTTGCTGAGGGCTTTTTCTTTAGATTCGCCAAGGAATTCCTGCCTGGCGCAATGTCTATATTGTACTGAAATTGCCTGACAAAGTCTCCGGCAAGATCGTCCAAAATATGCCAACGTGAGACGTCCTGGTCCATATACTACTCGGAAGCTATGCTGAGTAAGCTTTCTCCAAAATACGCCATCAACAATTCCTCTTTGCCACCGGCTCCCTGTAACTGATTGCAATAATTCTTCAGGTGAGCAATGGAGTCGCCGTGCCCATCATACTTTTCAAATTTGGGTGTTTTGAACCCTGACGACAAATGTACATGCGGGAACATACACACGTTTGTATAAGAGACGCTCTTCTGCCCGCTCAAGCCTTGCATATTTTTCAAGCTTTGCTCGAGGCTTCTCATTCTCTTTGCCATCTCATCCTACTTTGGGGCCTTGGGGATCTTGTCCTGCCCCGGCATAAACTCATATGATGGCTGAGAGTAGGTGTATTAAGGATAATAAGGAGGGTCAGCCTGAAAGACGGGATTCTGGAATGTGAAGATCGAGGGGTCAAAAACATGCTTCGGTAGTGATGGTTGGGTTGTCGCAGAGGATGGTGGAGCTGTGAAGATGTTGGGAGCAATTCTAGATGGGAATACTTGGGGGATGAGCCTCATAGGGTGTTCCGAAGAAGTTAGCAGTCATCGTAGGTTGCCCTAGAGGAATATTTGGGCGGCTGATGGGGACAGTGGTAACACGTCCAGATCTAAGGAATAACTCCGGGAAACCGGGGATAGTGCTTGGAGGTTCCTTTCCATTATTCTAAGCATCCCACATTTCCATTAATCGCAGGGGCAGGATCCGATTTTCTTCAGCTGTAAGGGATTCAGAGGCCGGGACCCCCGAGATGGGGTTCTCTTCGGGTATGGGGATTGCAGGCAGAGTCATTTCAGATGACATCTCTGTATTTTCTTTGGATGTGGTGAAGTATCGGTGTGAGTCCAGCTTACCACAAACCAACCACGGTTTCTAAAACACTCAGCTGGAAATGACAGCAACAACGGTTAGTGTGAACAAATAACAGATAGGTAACCGCACATTGGAGTATGATGCACCTATGCAGTTACATGAATATCTACATGTTTGCTACAGTTGCATGCGTCATACCGACTTTTCTTTTGTTCCTTTTTCTCTTTTCTTTCTCTTTTTGTTTTTTTTTTTCTTTCGTTTTCTTTTCCTGCTTCTCGATTTTCATTTTTTGCATGTTCTTTTCTATGGCTATAGTTTTCACTCGATGCCTTATTTTCTTCCTTTGTGTTTCTTTTTCTCTCTTATTTTTCCTTTTATTTACTTCCCTCGTATTTCTCTTTTCATTTTTTTAATTAGGATTACGGTCGAATCTTATGTAGATTACCTACGTATCATGACCCCGCATGAATCAGACCAAGCGTAGTTCTTGGAAAAAAATGCAAAAAGTAACAAATTTTTGGGATTTTCAATTTTCATTAATAACAGCTGTGATTACAAAAGCTACTAGGCTATTTGTTTTTCTTTTCTTGAAAAAGGAAATTACAAAAACAAACTTAAAAGCAAAAATACAGACTCGATTAACTAAGAATACATCAATGCTTCAAATCCTGGGGCCCGTGGAGCATCGTTCGGCATCGCTGCGAGCCTGCGTGCAAGACCCCTTTGCAACTGATCTAAATCATTCATGACCTGGCAAACAAATATCATCACTGAGGCAAAGGACGTGGTACGACCCATTCGCTCACCGGCCTGACATTCATGACAATATAGTTTGCAATGCTTCAGATCCTTTCTCTGATTCGGCCCTTTTCTTGGAGGAGTCGACTTATTTGCTGGGTACAAACCTCTAGCATCTGAGAGTCCTGGAAGTAAAGGCCTTTTAGTAAATTTATTTCCTTTTCCATTTCGGCAATTAACCCGTAGCACTGGTCCCTCTCGACTTGGAATTCTTTGTCCCGCTGGGCTGTCTTTTCTTCCATAGTATTCATTTTTCTCTTCATTTTAGCAATGGTCCCCTCGTAGTTTCTCCTCATTTGTAGCACAAATTGGGCTCTTTCTTCGTCTTCTTGGCCCACTGTGCCCGCAGTCTTGTCATATGCGCCTCAGATTTTTCTAACACTTCCTAGGAGTCCAAGACTTGTTTCTTTAACCCTTTAATCAACCTTTCATTGGATAGACATCTTTCTTGGTTCCTGGTATCTATTCTCATCTACTTAATTTGGGCTTTGAGTGCCTCATTTTCCTGAGCTAATTTCTTTTTATCACCCTCGTCGGCTGAAGCCTGTACACTCTTGTCGAATTGGAGGTCCCGGACCTATTGCTCCAACTGTCCTATTCTAGCTCGGTACTCCCTTTCCTTGGCTTGCCAATCCCATTGCACCCGGATCCCATCGATGAATTGCTGCACGTGTGGTCTTTTAGCGGGTCTCCCTGGGATTTGAAACCTTTTGCCAAACCATGTCAGGTACTTGGGATCTACCTCGCCTCCAGCTTGGTCCTGTATTATGGTTTTAGGCTCGAGGAATCGGTACTCATTCCAAATCTTTCGTATTCTGCCTTCGGGCCTAACTCAATGACTTGACCACTCAGGTCTTCATCATTGTGCACTGTCTGGAATATTCCAAGTTGTCGCAAAACCCGGTAAGGAGCATAAGGTTGTATGCTTCGGATACCCATCAAAAGAATATAGGGGACCTCTGTTGATGTGTATACAACTTCAGTAGCAGGAAGCCACCCATAATCCCACTCAACTTTATTTGCGGTTAGGGATCTTAAGCATGACGACCAGGCCTCAATACCCTCAGGGAACTCAATACCTATCACCCAGGTCCAAAATTCTGCAATACAACTCAACCCGGTTAAATTGTAGTTCATATAGCCTGTACGGTGATAGAGGTGTTCCAGCGTCCACAACTGTAAGAGCAAATTGCAACCTTGACAGAATTTCACGCCTTCCCGACATTTGGTCAAAGCTCGGTACATTTCTGCTACAATCAGGGGAACCACTATGCTAGTAGGTTTTTTCATGGAAACATCTAGCATCCCTACCAGGCCGAGGTCTAGTGACCATCTTCTCTCGGACAAACCACCACTCCCAAAAAGGCTACCATGAAGGCTAATCCTCATCAGGCTTCACATTTGTCTTTTTTTTCGGCATGTGTCAAGTCGGTGTTGGGCTTCTCGAAACCTTTTGGGTTACCATACCGGTGATATAGGAAATGCAATGTACAACACCCTTCCGCTAGATGCGAGTCTTGAATATCCCGGCTGATGTTCAACAAATCCAAAAACCTATGAAGGGTTACCGGTCGTGGGGCCAGTGGGTATCTACCTCAAAGGTTCCCGTTGAGACCCGCGTATCCCGCAATCTCTTCTAATGTAGGTGCGAGTTCAAAATCTGAAAACTGGAATACAATACGGGTCGGGTCCCAAAATGGTATTAGTGCCGCAATGATATCCTTCCTCGGTTTGATGTTCAGTAAATCAACCAGACCGCCCAAACTTGGCCACAGTCTCTCTGCTTCCTTTTCCTAGATCATGCCACCACATATGGAGTTTCAAGGGGATCTCACTCAGGACTGAGAAGATTTCGATGTTACTTGAAGTCATCCTGCATATTTATTTGAGGGGATTTACTGATTTATTTAAAAAAATGGCTATTTTTGCAAAAAATCTTGATTTAGAAAAACAAGGACTTGGTTTTGCGAATACGGCCTTTCAGCACTTCTGGGAAGAAGATTTTAAGGTTGTGCTCGCAAACCGTTTAAAATGACTCAGGGTGGCTGTTCTTGCAAAAACTGCTTTTTTGGCGCCCTTTTGGGGACATTCGGATTATTTTAAACAAGAATGACATCACCCGACTTATTTATGACAAAAATAAAAATTTTGTTATTTTTAGGGCTATTTTGGCAAAAGGGTGGTTGGACCCGCTGAGGGTTGCCTACGTATCTCACATCCGGTGAGAATCAAACCAGCGTAGTTCAGGCAGATTTGCAAAAATCAAAACTATTTTTGAACAACATTTTTCTTTTTATTTTTCAAATATTTTTCTCTTTTCCTTTTTTTTTTCAAAAATCCGGCAGCATTTCGGTACTATTTGGGCATTGGGTTTTTTCAAAATAAATGGTCACCCTCACTTAGTCCTAACACTGCTTATTTTTCACGATTTTCACTCATTATATACAAGCCGGTCAACATGTAAGGCCGAGCAAATAAATGCGCAAGTAGCACGTAAGATGCATCAAGATGGTCAGTTCATTTCAGGTCACATGTCCTAGACGGACCCAACCCCTGTGTTGAGCCCCCTAAGTCAAATGCACGTGATGCAAACAAGCATCCTACTAGGGATCCAACATGAGTTTTTGTTCTTCTAGGTTTAAACCCTAGGTTTATTGGTCTAGACCTGGCTTACCCGAGCGGACAACTCGAGCCGAGGGGGAAGGAGCGTACTGGGGATACAGAAGCTCCGCCGGCTTAGCAACTTATCCAACCTCGTTCTAAATTGGGAAAGACTATAAACAGAAGAGAAGCTACACGAAGTGCACCCTTCTCCATGATGTAGAAGACTCAGAGAGAGGGAGGGAGTCGCGACAGTTTATATATACAATTTTAACAAATATCAAAACGGTAAAACATTTAGCACATATAGCATGGAACATGTAGAAAAATCAGATAAAGCCAAATATAACAATTATACTAAGCTTAAATTCTTGAACCTTGAATCGGAATTCTGGGTTCGTATCCCCAGCAGAGTCGCCAGAGCTGTCACACCTCCTTTTCTACACATCTACCCCGAAGAATAAATGTATAAGGGAGTTTTTCCATTTAAAGTGACATTATTCGAAATGGGATTATTTATTTATTTTAGAGTCGCCACTTGGTATAGGATTGGCTTTTGGTGTCCCAAGTCACCGATTTAAGTAAAATCCCAAATCGAGGAAAATTTCGACTTCCCAATTGGAGTCTGCGAACCAGAAATTCTGAATAAGGAATTCTGTTGACCCGAGGGAAGGTGTTAGGCATCCACGGATCTCGTGGTTCTAGCACGGTCGCTTAAATTATTATAAATGGCTAAAATTTAATTTTTTTTATACATGTTCCAACCTATAGTGCTATTTTAAGATTATTTACAGCTTTTAGTTAATTTTACGAAAGTGAACATCGTTTAAAAACATATTTTTGGATCACGTCACATGAAATGCACCCGGATCCTCGACACATTCATATTCAACGTTTTTGGATTTGGATTTGGGTCACATGAAATGTATACCCGTAATTAAGAAGGTAAAATTATTAAAAGCGCACCTATAGCGACTAACGGGTTATTATCTTTGCGGAGGGCCGTGGAATTCGCTAAACGGCACGCCCCGAATTCTAAGTGTTTTTAATTAAGACATTTATGAGGGCCCCGCGATTTATGCATTTTTTATTTGACGAGGCTCATCTCAATTTTTCATTTAAAGGCCAATCTAAAGTGAACTAGGATTTTCTAATCATTTTTGTCTCTAAAAGGGCCTAATTAATTTGCATTTATAAATCCGGGCCTCGAATTCAAGCCTGAATTCAAACAAAAGGGAGAACCCTCTTAGTTTGGACCTGCTACTTAACTCGAGAACCTAAATTTATATTTACCAATTAATTTTCCATATTCCTAATGTAATTTAAAGGATTTTTTACTTATAGCAATTGTTTGGGCCTTAAAGGTTTGTCCCAGTTCTAATATATGAAGTTGTCCAATAGCTGGACTTCAAAAATGCCCAATCGTGAACTCATCATAACCCAAGAATCAGGTTGGCTATTTGGGCAATTAAGCAAGCAGTGGGCTAAATTTCACTGCCCAACTGTCAGGAGTCTAGGCTTGGGCGATTCTGAGGACTTGCAGGTTCCCTTTTTTTATTTTTACTTTCAGTTTATTTTTATAGCACTCAAACTCATCCAAGAATGAATATGTGAGCAATACACTGTAACCATAGTCATTTAACAACAGGATTTTTAAACTTCCAATTTTGAAACCTTAATTCTCAAACAAATTGAATTTACAGTGAGGTTATGAACATGTGGACACCTAATCCTATATCAGCGACAACATGTGATCTATTTACAATCAGATTCCTACTAGTACCAATGCTATAACCGATTTTTATGATATCTATTCACAATCATTGGGATTTCCAGTCGTTAATATAAAATTATTCCCAAAATGACATACAAAACCCAAATACTCACACTATATCACCTTGGTTTGAAAATGAGACTACAGAACATGAATACATACAATTCCCAACTGTTTACTCAACTAGAGATATAATTCCTTAATTCTAACAAAAGTTAGTAGTTCCCTTGTCCTAGATTAACCAAACACAAGTACACATGCTATCACAAGAGTCCAATAGTCCAATTATATAGCTTGAGATTCAGGTAACATTTAACTACTAAAAACTGAAATTAAACTAAGTTAAATTGAAATAAACAACCAGCAAAAACCACAGGGTTTCCATTTCCATTTCGTAGATCAAGCATACAGCATGTGTAGAGTTTGTATCTGGAGATTGAAGCAAAATAAAGGACAGGAGTCAGCAGCGGTTGAATTCAATAACAGGCTTAAACACAGCAATCCAATCAAAACCCAGGAATGAGTTCAACACTCCAGGAGTAATTCGAAATCAATCAAAAACCAGGAACAACTCAAGCAGGCTCAAATAGCAATACACAACAGTAGAAGAGTCACTTATAAACCTAGCAACAGTATCAATTGCCCAGGACCAGTTTTAACCCTTAAATCATCCGAAAAAGCTTGAATACACTTCAAATCAACTTGAATTTAACCCAGTAACACTCAGAAGAATTCAGCAATAAGATGTTGAGCTAGAAAGTGTAAATCAACAAGTAACAATCTAAAATAACCTAAGGTTTTCCATGTAACAGTTTTTTTTGGATCTTTGAATTTTGTTTTTGTTTTTTCTGTAGAATTTTTAGATCTAAAGAAGGTTTCTAGAATTATAAAACTTCATATTTGAATCTTATGGAATTTTGAAATTCAAACTTGAAATGCAGGCTTGAAGAAAAGGATTTTGAGGGGGAATTAGGAGCTGAAAGGATTTGGGAATTTTCAGAGGTTCTAAAACCTTGTAAATGAAGGCACTAGGCCTGCTTTTTATAGGTAAGAATAGGGAAGAAGGTTCTGGAAGGTTTTACTCATTTTTCCCCCTTTTTATTTTCAGAAATTGCATATTAACCCTAAAGTTATGGTTTGTTGCCCAAGTTACTGCATTAAGAATCTAGAAACTTACACTAAGGCCCCCTTCTAGAAGTCCCTAGGGTGTTCTTCTACCTATGGAATACCTATACTACCCTTATTTTGGTTCTGAAGTTACTGGTCCTTAACAAACCAACCCATTTTGGATGCCTAAACTACCCTTGATTGCCCCTAAAATTACTAACCCTAGTATGAACTATAACTCCCCAACTCCCTTTTCCTTAGTTAAAAATTTAACTATAGTTAATTGAACTAAATCATTCAGCTATATCCAATCAACCTAATTCTTAATCAAACCCCAAAGTTGAACTAAAATCCAACTCAAATATTTCAGACCAAAAATTGATAACCAAACTCGAAATTAAAGAAAACCACAATCAACAGAAATACAAAACAAAGATAAGAATCAACTACACTATAACAATCTGTATAAACAAAAATAGAGCATATAAAAAATAATAAAATAACATGAATGAACTAACAGGAAATAGGAACTGGAATTAAACTAATTTAAAAATGGAAGAAAATTCAAATATTAAATGAAACGAAGAACAAAACTAGAAAACTTACCGATTTTGGACTCGGACCCAATTTGTCTTTCCCATTTTGACCATGAAGTTATGTTAGTCAACCATTCTTGTCGAGAACAGTTGAATAACATCAATTCGTGATGAAATTGTGCCCCAAGTCAAAGAAGAAATTAAAGCTGCCGAAATTTCGGATTTTAAAACACTTGATTTAAAATTGAAGAGGTTCTGTTTGGATTTGAAGAGTTCTAGTTTGGGATTCAGGTAGAGGGAGGTGAGGGGGTTATAGGGTATCAATTTGGGCGAGTTTGGATGAATTAGGGTTTCTGCCAGAATTTCGATCTAAGATTTGAGAAAATCGACTAGGATTTGAGGGATGGGATTTGGGTATTTGGAAAGAGGAGGGGACAGGGAGCTTGTGGTGAAATTTTGGGGTGATTTGGAGCTTCGCCGGTGGCGGCAGTGATTTTCGGCCGGCGGCAGATGGCGGAGGCGTGGCGGAGACGGTGGTGGGATGCCGGCATTATAGGGAGTGGTTGTACAAGGAGGGAGAGAAATGTTTAGGGTTTTGAGTTAGTTTTCGGACAGTTTTATTAAATTATTTGAGTTGATGAGGGTCGTTGGAATATGGGCAATGGATGGTCAAGATTAATTGACGCCCAAAACGGCGTCGTTTGGTTATGGGGGGAACTGGACCGGGTAAAGGGTGTGGGTTTGGGCCATTTTGGCCGGATTCGATTGGATTTCAAGGGTGCTGGGCTAGGATTTTCATGAAAATGGACCAAACATGGCCAACCTTCTCATTTGTTCATTTTTTGTGTATTTTACTTATTATTTTTTTTGAATTTTCTGATTTTATTGAATGTAAAATCAAAACTAAAACACCCAAATTAAATATAAGATTATACTAATTAATATTTCAAAATTAACTAATTCCTAATTTAAGAAACACTTAAGACAAATTTTAAAAATTACAAGTAGAAATGGAAGAACCATTTTTGGTATTTTCTTTATTTTTGTAATATTAAAAATGCACACTATTTTTGGTATTTTTTTGGAATTATATCAAGAAAAAATGCACACAAAATGCAAACGAGACACAAAATCATGCAATTAATTCCTAAAAATTCAAACAATAAAGCAAAATCCTAATTCTAAGGAATTTTATAGGAGGAATTTAAGCGTGGCAAAAATCACGTGCTCACAATATCAATCTTATATGTAAATTGTAATTATTTTATTTTTATTTGTTAAAAGATACAAATAACGTTTGGTTATCTGCTACGTTATGGATCCTGAACTTACAGTTACAAGTTCAAAAGTTAAGGACACTTGGTCCTGAACTTAGAATTACATGTTCAAAAGTTAAGGATACTTGTTCCTGAACATAGACTAACAAGCTCAAAAGTTAACGACAATAGGTACTGTACTTATAGTTACAAGTTTAAAAGTTAAGAAAAATAGGTACTGAAGTCCTGAACTTAGACTAACAAGCTCAAACGTTAAGGACAATAGGTCCTGAACATAGGCTAAGAAGCCCAAAAGTTAAGGACAATAGGTCCTGAACTTACTGTTACAAGTTCAAAAGTTAAAGATAATAGGTCATGAAGTCGTGAACTTAGACTAACAAGCTCAAAAGCTAAGGACAATAGGTCCTGAACTTAGACTAAGATGCCCAAAAGTTATGGACAATAGTCCCTGAACTTAGGCTAATAAGCTCAAAAGTTAAGGACACTTGGTCCTGAACTCACAGTTACAAGTTCAAAAGTTAAGGACATGTAGTCTTGAAGTCCTAAACATAGAATTCCAAGTTCAAAAGTTAAGGACATGTAGTCCTGAAGTCATAAACTTAGAGTTACAAGTTCAGAAGTTAAGGACATGAGCAGAAGGGTATTTTTGTCCAGGCAGTTAAAGTTTATTAAAATAATGACTAAAGACTAAAGATATTTTAAACAAAGGATGAAAAGTAAATACATGTGTTATTAGTGGCTAACCGTGCACTTCCCCTTCAATTTTCGGACCAAAAATTGGCCTAGTGACCTAGCCCAAATAACCTCAAGTCTAAACCATACCGCTTCCACCCAACCCGGTCAGACCCCTTTATAAATAACTCGCCCCTCTTTTCCCGCTTGATCTTGGCTGTTGATCTCAAATGATCAACGACCCATAATTAACCTACCCATATTTTTATATCCCTTCACCCCTCACCCTAACCCATAGACTTAACTTATTAGTCTCTTCTAATTACTATTCGTCCATTTATGGTGTCACTTAGGTGCTTGCCTAAGTCTGGCAATTGAAACCTTCTGAGATCAAATTAAAGTGGCTCGAATCTTTTATTTTCGGCATTATTTCATCCATATACACTCAGTACCAGGCTATATGAGTCTGATTCAATGAGATCTCTAACTATTTGTGTTCTCCCTCTTGAACTAGGGTTTACCTGATTTCTCTAATAAATTGGTTCTGAATTGATTTTTCCTGCTTCCTTTCCTCATTCTATGTCTGATTTATTTTGTTTCCTTGTTAGTTCGTTCAATTTTTATTTCTATATAAACCCCTCCCCATTCCTCTTTAAGAAGGACCTTAATCACTAGATTTCATTAAAATTGAATATATTGTTCTGTTATTATCTCTTTCTCGTGTTCTATACTTTGTATCTTAGGTGGCTGAAAGCCAAGGCTCGTGTGATTCGATTATTCAACCTTTTCTTGATGGGAGCATTGACCGAGGTTCCTTTGAAGACCTTGGGAACTTTGATGCATTTGGATTCTTGATTCTTGTGTAATTTGGTTCTTTATTGTTGTCTGTTTAACTGGTAAGTCACTTGACTTTGCAATTTCGTTCTTATGCGCATGTGATTTGTATATCCTCACTTAGGAAGTTCATGAATTAATGTGTTTAGGGCTACTTCTGTGTGTGACATTGTCAGCTTTACACTTGTTTTGAACCTCTTTAGCATTTAATTTTACCTCAAAGTTGACAATTCTGAGATATGTTATTTGAATGTGCTTCATCTGAATAATTTGGAACTTCTTTAGTCAATTAGTCTACTATATCAATAGCTAAATGCCTGCATTTGCTATTTGACATGAGTTTACTTTCCCACTATGTTCCGAAACTCTGTAATGATAGTCTTGCAGATGTAAAAGCATATGTTGGAGACTTAGCCCCCTCCTTTATATGTTGCTATTAAACCAAAATAATTGTATCCCTATATTCATACAAAATCTGTACTAATCGTGTTGTAATGAAATTGTTTGACCTTTATATTCCATTTGTTTATTTGAACACTTAGTCTAATTGTAATCCACATAATCTTGAGTTCGGTCGGGACCTAGAGTTGTTGATTTCGAATAGTGTCTATCACCCTCTCTTTGAAATAATTTGAGCCCTTACTCGACCTTTGGGGGCGTTGACTAGTCAAACGGATTTATTTGCATAATAGGAGCTCTAACGCACATAAAAGATCATTAGGTGAAAACTCTTCTCCTTTTAATACTCTATCTCCCATCCAAAGGAGTTGTCACGACGTCAAAACCCGTTTCTGCTAGAAAATGTAGCACGAGAGCATGACGACTCTGCTGGGGATATACTTATGTGCTTACCATAATGAGCTTGGCTTTTGTGGATTATCTTCTTTGATATAAAATTCACATCAATCTTTTCCATCTTTATTTTTTTTAATTTGATATGACATGCACATCCCTTTCCCTATTCACCCTTATTCGTTTAAATCCGTTATAGCATGTACATCCCTTTCCTATTTGTTGCGCCCCCTTTTTTTTCTTGCGAAATCGGGTTTATGACATTTGGTATAGGACAACTCGTTCCTTTTGGGAAAGGGTTTTCCATTTTCTGAAGAGTCACCACCTAATGATTTATGGTGCATTAGGACACCTTCAAGATTCATTTCTAAGTTCTTTTGATAGCCAGAGATAGGGTAAAGACTTGAAATTATCCTAAGGGGAAGGTGTTAGGCACCCCTCAAGATCCACTAGTGGTTCCGGGCAGATAGTTCTTTGTGAATTTGAATGCTGTTAAAAGAAAAGGGTAATAAAGGGAATGGGGTCCTAGGTTTATTAAAATATGGATCACATCAATGCAATACCCAATAATCACTCCTCAG